>WAAB01022591.1:0-28558 GCA_013389865.1 Piaya cayana
ATAGCACCAAGAATAGATGCCCTAGGACTGGAGGGCTGTGACTCTTTGTAGCTCACAAGCAAACAGCAGCACAGTGATAGAGTGGTTCTGACCCGGTACTGGTTCCTTTCCTTCTGTGTATCTCCAGCAGGTCGGAGCAGGAATACTTAGGATGTAACTGGTGTCTGGACTGTATGGGAGATGGGAAGAGTTGGGCCTTGGTAGGGTGGATACCAGAGATTATTTATGTGGCTGTACTTACGTAGCCAACAATCTTGGACATCGTGATTATTATTTGTTAGTAACATTCTGAACATCTGTTTATTTCTCACCCTCTTCTTATTTATGCATTCCATCCAATTAATGTATTACAGAATCTTGTGTAGCGATTCTTTCAAACTGCATTTGCTGTGTTTCATGTTGCGTACAGTGACCTTTCTGTCAGATTCTGATTACACTTGCCCAGCTATGCCTAAACCCTCGGGAACACACACAGATTGTTTCTGCAAGGAAGGCTTCTCACACGAGAAGGTGGTAGCTGCCCCATTCCTGGACATATTCAANACAGCATAGAAAATTCTGTATTGCTCTGAGCTATGGTTCTTTCTTGGCACAGCTCTGCTGAGAAGATTACAAGCTCTTACAGCTTGATGGTTTATACAGTCCTAATCTAATTCAAAGGCTCTTGATAACTAGTTTTTAGCTTGCGAAACCTGTGGAATAAAAACTTCTGTGAGATTAATGCATTGTGTATGAACAGACCAAATAGGACCTTTTTTTTTCCTGTCATCTAGTGCTAATATTAGGACATTCCAGTATTTCTTATGGGTAAGTGAATTGCTCTGTCATTCGTTACCGTGGTAGCTGACATCTTGTTTAACTGAAGAATTTCTAAAAACCTTCAAGACAGAAATGTGCCTTTTTCAGCACAGCGATCGCTATCACATTCCAGCAGGAACAGTTGTATTGAAAAGAAATACTGACTGGCCAGAAATACTGACTGGCAAGAATCCTTTCTTGAGTCCCACAGAAAATAATATTTGTGATTAAAATGCATGTCACCCCAGCAGTGATTACAGCTGATCTCTGTGTTGTTGTACGATTCGTGTTCATAAAAGTCGCATAGAACATTGTGTGCTGTGTGGAATTACAGTGCACGCCCTTCATATCTCTATAACAAAACAAATGTTCGCCGCATGGACTTTGAAACACCCTCTCTGTTCTTTGCTTTTATAACATTAGTTATCAAAGTATTTCTTCAGAGACGCATTTAAGAGATACCTGATATTTTAAAATTGTTTGTTTCAACTGGTTATAGAGTGTAAGGCAGTCATGTGTTGAGCTGTCTTGCAGAAAAGGAGAGCCTCGTTTCTTTGATGTTGTCTCCAGATGCTCTCACATGTTTTTTTAATAGTGCTAGTGGTGCATATTCTGTTGTACTTGGTGGAGGGGTGTGTATTTTTTCTTCTTTTTAAGTTTATTCTAAAAAGGGTAGTGTGCCTTTGTCCCTGTGTCAGTGTTTACCATGGATTTGATGATTTACAGAGGAGCTGAAGCATCTGTGCACTGCCTTGCATCCTCTTTGGAATGGCTAGTTGTAATCGTGCGTAGCACAAACTAGCCTTGCACATCGCAAACATTGGAACTCATGGTTTCACTGTAATGGTCTGTACAGAATGAAGTACGTAGGATTCACATCCAGCCGGCTTTAGAACTTCAGGTAATGGTTGAGCTCATGTATAGTTCATAAAAAGTCTGGAGATACGAAGAAATCCAATGAATACTAATACTGAAGATTCTGTAGGATCCAGGCTGGGTGTAGCATTGCTAGCACAGAGAAGGACCTTGCTTCCCAGCTGGGACAGAAAGCTCTCACAGGACACCTCACACAAGGAAGCAAGGTCCAGATATATGCAGGTGTGCTCTGCAGCAGCAGCACTAGGTCCTGGGGATCAGCTGTGGAGCAAGACCTAGCGGGTAGGACAGGAGCCAGGCTAACTACAGGGAACCACTCTGGTGCCTGCAGTTGTCTGGTTCTTCTCCGGGTTGGATCTGCTGAGCTTAATGTAAAGCCCACGTTATGAGAAAGCAGATCAAAACTTCTGTGGCACAGCTGTACAGAAATGTTCTTGGCAGCAGTACAGCTGCATGCCTGTGATCATCTCCCTGATCCACCTTCCCTGGAGGTGTTTAAGGGATGTGTGGACGAGGTGCTGAGGGGCATGGTTTAGTGTTTGATAGGAATGGTTGGACTCGATGATCCAGTGAGTCTCTTCCAGCCTGGTTGTTCTCTGATTCTATAATCTCGAGCATGGTGCAAATTGGAGCTAGCGCTGGATAGAATTGATTCAGGTTCCTTTATATCCCTGTTGGTATAGACTGGAGATGGATCCATCCACAGAAAACAGAATTAGCTTGATGTTTTCTAGTGGGCTAGTCATGGCTAGACTCATCCTGGACCTATGTATTAGAGGAAATTCTTCCATGGCATGTTTCTTTCCTAGTTAAAAAAAAACTTAGGAAATGTAAAAGAAAAAAGAATCTTCATAAGCAGAATTAACACAGCAAGGCACTATGTCCTATGCCCTTGTGGAATGCTGAATTCAGCAACACACAGATTGCTGAATTCTAGAAATAAAGCATTTATAGTGTACTCCCACACAATTATCCTTCTGTAAAGAAATTATCTTTCAAATGCATATTCACATTCTAAAATGTAGAGCAGAGCATCTCCCCAATCATATTCACCTACGGCTATTTCAGACAAAGAACATCTGCTGAATATAGCAATCTTTTCTGCACAATATTATCTAATGCTGTGGTTTATTTATGAGTTCTGCAGACTGTATCCATCCAGCTGCTCCCAATATCCACAGCAGGGAGGCTTTGGGAGTCAACTGCATGTCATGCAGTACTGAAGGGAGACGTGCAGGTTTTCTAAAGCAATATGCGCATCTCTTTCAGTTGGTTCCTTACACAGGTATTAGGCAAAATGAAGGACTCATTGCATTTTCTTCCCCATGGTTTTGTGCCGTTAATTGGGCTTAGAACTTCACTGCGTATCTTCAGCTACTCTGGAATTGTGCCTTGCCCACTGGATACACATGATACGTTTGTGCATAATCTCTGTTATTATTGCCCTTTTCAGGAGGCACAGTTAAGTTTGAAGATTTGCACATTAATGATATTTGCCAAGCATCAGATTTTTGTTCTTCATCTCCTGCACCTTAGAAGAAAAATGTTTTGTTGACCTTAGAGTTAACTGCTTAGGTTGTTTATTTTATTTTTAATTTAAGATGTGAATGGTGCTGTTTTCCACCTTGCTGTTTGAGTCATACAGAGCTTGGGAGAAAGAGAGGTCAAATCTATAACAGCTCTTCCTTTTGTATTGTAAGGATTGACGTTTTCAAGAGATTTTACAGAGGTCTTCATTCACACCTTCAGCTTTTCAAGGGAGTCACTGATCTTTGTAAAATCAGTGTTTTACAGGGTAGAGCAAGTTTAATGAAGGTTTGCTATAGAGAGCAGCTCTTAGCTGTTTTTTTCAGATGTAAAGTACTGTGGGACTGTTACCTTCCAGGTCTCCCTTTATAATTCGTGGGAATTTTGGTTCAAGAATGGATGTTATTTGTATGTAGATAGTAAACTACCTGTGTGATTGTTAGCTAGAACTAGCTGTTAATTTCAGAACTGTCTAAATTTTAGTTGGCCAACTGCCATTCTAAAGGAACTTCCCATTCTGTTTAGTTTAAAAAGGAATCATCCCCAAGGAGAAGGATCAAAGCATTGTCATACATCCACACCTTAGTGCTTACCTTGTGGCAGGATCCATGTGTTCAAGAATCATCATCGGTTTAGAGTTAACCTTAAATATCTCAAGAGTTACGTGATGTTATTTAGTTAAGGGTGGCAAACCTCTACCTTGGCCTTCGCTATGTCTACATGGCTGTTAATGATGTAAGAGATTTCCACAAGAGGGTGCACCACTTCAACAAAAACCCATGGCGTGTGTCTATTGTCTATTATTTTATGTATTTACTCACGTTATCTAAATCGACTTCAAAACAGGATGCATGCTCCAATGTCCCAGAGAGTCTCTCTGGTCTATAACAGATGCATGATACTTTGTGGGTGAGCAAGTTTAATTTTGAACAAGAGACACTCTTTCTATGAGTCTTGCTGATGCGGATGAAAGGCTGTCTTCAGGCTCCAGTCACAAACCACTATTTAGACTTTGTGGAGTTTTTTTAGTACTGACACGTGTTGCGTGTCCCTAATTTATGCTTGATGCACTGGAGGTGTTTAAGGCGTGGGTGGACAAGGTGCTAAGGGGCATGGTTTAGGGATTGATAGGAATGGTTGAACTCCATCCGGTGGGTCTTCTCCAACCTGGTTATTCTATGATTCTATTAAATGCCTACTCTATGTATTGAAATACTAAAATTTGGGAGTTTTATTTATTTATTTATCTAGTTATTTATATTTATTTATATTTTGAAGCATCATTAGTTTCCCCATTTAACTGGAACAACACTGGATATTACAGCTGCAGAAGAAAAGCCCATCTAGCAAGGCGACTTCTTGAGAGACTGCTGACTTGAGTATGACTGATAATATTTTTTTCTGTTTCTATTTTGTGATGTAATTATTGACAGGCTGTGAGAGTTGGGATTGTTCAGCCTGGAGAAGAGGAAGGCTCCAAGGAGAACCTTATAGTGACCTTCCAGTACCTGAAAGGGCTACAAGAAAGCTGGGAAGGGACTGTTCACAAAGGCTTGGAGTGATAGGACTGGGAACAATGGGGATAAACTGGAGAGGGGCAGATTTAGGCTAAATATAAGGGGGAATTTCTTCACAATGAGGGTGGGGAGATCCTGGCCCAGTTTAGCCAGGGAAGGTGTGGCTGCCCCATCCCTGGAGGTGTCCAAGGCCAGGTTGGATGGGGCTTGGAGCCCCTGATCCAGTGGGAGGTGTCCCTGCCCATGGCAGGAGGGTTTGAACTGGATGATCTTTCAGGTCCCTTCCAACCCAAACTATTCTATGATCCTGTTTCTTGTTTTGTAAGATAGATGGAAACTCTTAGTAAAACTTCTGCTGGAGTCATATAATGTTACTGGACTGGTATGCACTTCAATGCTAGAAGTATTAAAATGTTCTGCTGCATGCATGGGACAAAGTTCTAGGTGTGTTCCTCTAAGGCCGCGCTCCTAGGACAGTAAGATAAATCTGCAGAAATGATTAACTGATTTCCCAGGAAAACAACCTGCTTTTTAATCATGCATTGAATCATAAATCAGTTACAGAGATAAGATTATCTGACAGTCAGCACAACTAAATGTGGTGATATTTATTTGGATAACACAAGATTTTTTTTCCCTGCGAAATGCTGTTTTCACCAAACTTTCGGTTTTATTAAATATGAAACAGAATAGTCTCCTTCTAAAACTTTTAATTCCTAGTGCAAGATATTAAAAGAAGGTGAATTTGAGACCAGGGCAGTTAGTATTTTTTTTGTTACAGCGAGCTGCAAATGTAAAAGTTGGGTCTTGATTCAAAAGGTTTCAGTTCCTAATATTGATGAATTGGAACTACTCTAGTTTCAATGCTTTTCTTTTAAGTAGCATAACTGAGAAGAATATGAAGTTTCACTAAAAAATCATGACCATACAGTGACTGTCATTTAACTCGCAAGAAAATTTTCATTTTGAAGACTGTGAACTAGCCACCTTCTTCCATTTACACGAGTTCTGGATTACTGTGCAAGAATATGAGGGCTTCGAGTTTTTTAACTTGCTTGTGGATAGAACCAGAAGAATAATCTGTGTGTTTATTTCTCTTAAAACCACTGTGGTTTTAGGTCATTGTTGCCCTCCAAAGAGCCAAATGCATCAGATCTGCAATACTGCTCGATATTGCAGATTCCTGGCTCTATATAGATAGCAGTAGGGCACAAGGAGGAGTAGTTACTACCGTTATTTACCAACTGATCATCTTGCTCTGAGTATAATGGCATTTTCAGAAGCAATTCTGCATTCTGACCATGTGTGGAAGTCAGCCTTTTACTCTGATCTCGTGAGACCCCACGGAATTCCCCCCAGCAAAGTGGGGTCCCATTGCTTTTCTAGGCAGTGGCATGAAGATTTGCAGTGCCCAGAGGTCCTTCTGACCTCATATTACATGTACCAGCCTGGCCAAATTTGACAATGTTGGCTGTTTCCAGTGAAAGGAAACTTTAATTAACCAAAATTTCATCTTGGCATCTTTGGACCTTGTAATTTCTGCCCTCCTAGTAATCTTCAGGAGAGACTGGAGCGAGATGCAGCCCACTAGGTGTCCCTCCAGCAAAGGCTACCAGAATCCAGGTGGTAATAAACCATTGCTGTCCTCCTCTCCTTTTTAGTAGTGAAAACATATAAGGCACTTCTTTTTTTTCACTTCTAAAAAAAAATCCAATTAAAATTACCAGCCTTAATGTTAAGAGGGAGGATAAAAATATACACAGGAAGAATAAAGAATATATTAGTTATGCAACTTAGAGGAAAAAAGAAATCTATGTATAATAGGTTGAGTCTGTTGACATATCATGTGATTAAAAATGGACTGTTGCAAAAGGTTTAATAGGTATGGAAGAGTTTGCACGTCCTGATAACAGGGTGATCTGATCAGAGATTCTCTTTTCCCATCTGTTTACTTAAAGACTGTCTGCATTGTTGATTTTTCTTTTTCCTTGGTACTTCCCTACCCTGACTTGCTGGCACATGTCCATGGCAGCACAAGGGTGGGGCTTGGAAGCTCGTTGGAAGGTGATCAGCACTTTTCATCTAGCATTGATGTGGAAATGAACCATCTACTTGGTTAATTTTAAAGCATTAGGGTAAAAATTAGCTACGTAGATTAATTCCTGAGTTTCATATTGATTTCCATAATAAATGTACAACTTGTGTTCAGTACTGCGAAACATTAATAGATTGATTGCTATTCCACTGCTAAATAAGTCAGAAATTAGTCTTTTCACTAAAATAAAGGTATGATTTGGTAGTCTGTTTTCTACTGCAAATAATGATTTAGTAGTTTAAGATTAACAACTTTAATTCCTTTTCTTATTGTGAGCATTCATATCTGCTGCTAGAGAGCAAGGAAAGAGGCATATACATTGATGTGGTCTTTTCCCCTCTGATTTGATGGCAGAAGATCCCTCAGCACAGCTCAGTGTTACCTTTATGTGATGAGAACCATAGCTAATTTTCCTCATGTGTTACTGCAAGTGTGGATGTCTGGCATCACCAAGGCCCTTTGTTTTAACTTTCCTTCTGGAACCTTTAATTTCCCTTGAAAAGTACCTTGACATCAGTTTCTGATTGTTTCTTCCACAGTGTGTGGAACTTCAATTTCTGGCTCTCTTTATTAATTGGATTATATTGGTCCCTTCTTACTAGTATCTGATTTTTGAATGGTGGTATGTTCCACTCTTAAACTTGTTGGGAGGGGAGAACTTCCTCAAGATAGAGAATGTGGAGTCTAACAGCTTTCTTTTCCGCTGGATTATTTAGCAGAAATACATTGAGCTAAAATAAAAGCTTGTGGTAGTGAGTGTTCCTCTCCCTTCTCCTTGCTGAAAACACAGGGACCAAGAGCCTGTGCAGGACAGTCTTGAGCTGCAGTGGCTTAAGAGGAACTGAGAAATTGTCGTGCACCTTTTGTGTGCTGCCTTGTTCCCCAGGATCCTTCCAGTTCCCACAGCATGTGCTGACTTCACTTCATGTAAAAGAGCAGAAAAGGACATTTAACCTTCCTAGAACTGGATGCTTTTAAGTAGTTAGGAGTGTTCATAGTGCAAGTATTGAGGTAGAGAAGGAGGTCATGTTTCTGTCACTGGAAAAAAATGTGTTGGAGCCTGAGAACTACTTTTTTAGTGTGGACATTTAAGCCAGAGATATTTCCCTTCTTTCATCAGGGAATAAGTGAAGTGTGCATACCGATTATTCCATGATTTGGAAGTCAGAACTGTAAATTGTTGCTTTCACTCTGATGCAGTTTACCATCTGAAAGAAATAATTAGAGCTTTCTTTCTCTTGCTTAAGATTTAAACGTGTATTTAGAAATGAGGTCATGCTTTCATGGTGGTCACGGTTTCTTTATATATTTGTGGGGGGTAGCCTCAGAAGTGGGCGTATGATCTGATGGTGTGCCGTGATGTATTTCCTTTAATTATACATTTGTTTTGAGAAAGATGGTTATTCCAGGCCTCCTCCTTTCCTCAGATACATCCCACGCTCCCACTGCAGTGGGAGTCGTGCGTACCTTACTGTGTGGTTCAACCATATGTGCTTCTTATTTATATCTCATGCATGAAATAAGCTATTGCGAACAGATGATTTCTGCTCTGGTAATAGAAGATAAATGCAAGTGTGTGTGTGCAGTTCTTGCTCACTAAATGAGGATATGACACACTGCCAGTCACCGTGCTTGGTAAAGCTCTTGTTTTGTCGAGTGCAGACGGTGCAAGGCTGTGCCTGTCTGATGTTTCAGACATTCAGGAGTTCCATTAATTTACAGATGATGATTTGTTTTCAGCTCCAGCAGATACGGATGCCTTCTTTACTCAGCCTCTATTGTGTCATTCTATAAGAAGTTGGCTCCAATTGCATGAACCTCAATTTGTATAATTTGTTCTAGAAATGGCATATTCTCCCTGCATTGTAGATGCAGCTGTGCAGCGTTTTCGACACGCACTGTAAAGCTTGTGCTGTCTGAGAATGAGTTTCCTTCCAGATGCCTGTGTTTTCTGTAGAAGTAACTTCATAATATCACTCGGCATAAGGAATGAAAGACTGGCTTTACTTAAAAAGAAAACAATAACACATCTAATAGTTGTTGAAGCAACATAAATTTTACATTCTGAAGTTATATCCCTCTTCAGAAGTTGTTTCATCCGGTCAAGTTAGCGTTGCAGGTGCACCTAATTCTGGTGGTGTCGAGTCTGTGTGAATTGATGGGCACGTCCTATGAAAATTTCCTATGGAGACACAAGCGTGTGATTCACCAGGAAAGCATCCCAGGCCAGCACTCCAGCAGCTGAGCTGACCCGCCGTGCACTCACACACGCGCAGCGTGCAGCCAAGAGATGACAGCACACAAATGGCTTTTGGGCAGCAGAAAGTGAACCGGGCTCTTTATGAATTCCACCTACAAAACATGCCGTGTAAACAAATAGCAAGTGAGCGTAATTTGTTATATTTGCTGTACTTCATGCTTTCTTTTTCAGAGCGTGTGGCAGGCAGCACCGAGTGCAGGCTCGAAGCCCAGCAGCCCTGTGCGAGCTCACACCGGGTAGGCACGGAGAGTGAGTCACGGTGACTTTGTTCCAGGATGGGTTTGCTCCTTAGTCATTAATTAGTGCTCTTTGAGTCGCTTACACTGTGAAATTCAGTAACGTTTGGAAGTCGAGAGTGCTATCTTTGTTCTCGACTGTTTATTCCACCGTGCTGCGTGACTTCTGAGCTGACCAGCTTGCATGTCCTGGGAAGCGGCTCCCTCCTGGCGTGCCAGCACACACGCACGCCTGTCCCTGCGCTGTCACAGGCGGTTTGTCGCCTGAGGAAATCCTGCTTGGTGAGACGCTGGGGCTCGCAAGGCTTGGTGAATGAAACGCCGAGGCATTTCTTATGCCTTTGCTGTTGGGAATGATCTAGCCAGCGCGCTGTCAGTTTTCTTTGGTGTCACTTGTTAGGTGGGGGTGCAGTACGGGGACTCATCAACAGGAGCAAAGTCAGAGAGGGGATTGTCTCCCTTTACTCTGATCTCGTGAGACCCCACCTGATGTCCTGGTACAATTCTGGAATCCCCAATTTAATAAGGATATGGAACTGTTGGAATGGGTCCAGAGGAGGCCACGAAGATGATCAGAGGGCTGGAGCACCTCTGCTCTGAGGACAGACTGAGAGCTGGGGTTGTTCAGCCTGGAGAGGAGAAGGCTTCATGGAGATCTTAGAGCAGCTTCCAGTGCTGAAAGGGGCTCCAGGAAAGCTGGGATGGGGCTTTTTACAAAGGCCTGGAGTGACAGGATGAGGAGAAATGGCTTTAAATTGGAAAGGGAAAGATTTAGATTAGACAATAGGAAGAAATTCTTCACAATGAGGGTGGTGAGGCCCTGGCCCAGGTTGCCCAGGGAAGCTGTGGCTGCCCCATCCCTGGAGGGGTTCAAGGCCAGGCTGGATGGGGCTTGGAGCAGCCTGGTACAGTGAGAGGTGTCCCTGCCCATGGCAGGGTGGGGTGTGGGTGTGTGGAATTGGATGGGCTTCAAGGTCCCTTCCAACCCAATGATTCTATGATTCTAATGGGGAAAGGGCATTCCAGGCACATCCAACTCTGGCTGCTTGAGGTGAACAATTATAAAGCATCAAGGTTAACTTTGTTGGGCTATAAACTCTGTCACTTGCCATGTAACTAAGATTTCACGATGCCAGCCAGCTTTTACAGTGATGGAGCAACCTGATCCAGTGGGAGGTGTTGGAACTGGATGAGCTTTAAGGTCCATTCCAACCCAAACCATTCTGTGATTCAATGATTCTGTAATTTCCACGAGTATAGGATTCCATGATTTTCACAATTCTACATTTCTAGGATTCTATGATTCTGTGATATCCAAGATTCTAGGATTCAATGATTTTAGGATTCCACAAGTCTCTGATTTCCATGGGCATAGGGTTCCATGATTCTAGGATTTGTTGATTTCTAGAATTACATTATTCTGTGATTTGAAAGATTCTTGATAGGAATGGTTGGACTCGATGATCTGGTGGGTCTCTTCCAACCTGGTGATTCTATGATTCTAGGATTCTATTATTCTATGATTTTAGGATTCAGTTATTCTAGGATCACATGATTCCATGATTTCCAGGATTCTAGGATTCCATGATTCTAGAATTATACAATTCTGTGATTTCCATGATTCTGGAATTATACGATTCTGTGATTTCCAGGATTCTAGGACTCCACAGTGTTAGCATTTCCATGGCTGTAGGGCTACAGGATTCTAGGATTCTTTAATTTCCAAGTTTCTAGGATTCAGTGATTCCAGGATCCCACAAGTCTATGATTTCCATGAGTGCAGGCTTCCACGATTCTACCATCCTGTGATTTCCGTGCTTCTGCACTTCTAGAATTCCGTGATTCCGTGATTCCGTGACCCGAGCCCGGCAGCAGCTGTCAGGGGGGTTCAGGACGGGCTCTGCCCCCCCCCCCTCCCCTCAGTCCTGGGGCGGCGAAGCGGCTGCGCAGCCGCCCGTGAGCTCCTCCCCGCCGCGCAGCCGCCTGGCCGGCTCTTCAGGGAAGCGATATTTAAAACAGTGACGGGATGTGAGGAGCAGAGGAGCTGCGGGGCGGCTGGGGCACCGACCGTGGGGCGGGCAGGGCTGCAGCATCCCTCCTGCACATCCCTCCTTCCCTGCCTCCTTCCCTCCTTTCTCCCCTCCTTTCTCCCCTCCTTCCCTCCCCCTCCACCATCTCCTGGTAACCCCACAGGCAACTTGAGAAGCAGCCCAAGCCGTGTGACCGGAGAAGCAGGCGTCCCTGCATTTCTAAGGTGGAGATACAGCCTCTGCGAGCGCCTGGCTGCAGCTCGCTCTTGTGGTTTTTTTTTTTTTCCCCCCCCGCACCAGAAGAGCTGATCTCGCTCTGGAGGTATCCTTAAACTGGGACAGACCTGCTGGAGGAGAGCAGAAGGGGTAGGTTGCAGCAGGAGAACCTGCGGGAACTCTTGTTCGTCGGGATCTGCTTCTTCCAGTGCGTGTTTGGCTTTGCCTTTGGGCTGCCGCTTTTGTCTGGGTTTAATTATTTATTTTAGGACCACCAGACTCGCTGCCTTCAGCAAAGGAAAAGGAGGTGTGGTTGGTGCGAGAGACGGCCAGCGCTCGGGGCTGACATCTCCCACCGAGAGAGCTTCCCCTGCTGAGATGTATCGTGCAGATGTTGCATCGCTCTTTGTGTTTGTTTATGTGCTTTCTAAATAACAGTAATTTATTTGGGGTGTGAAAAATGCTGAAATACGAGTTCTGACACAAAAACCCCCGAGACTGACCCTATAGCTCGGGAAACAAGAGTGGGAGGGGAGAGACAAAGAGATGGGTGAAGAGCATGTTCTAACCTGTCACGGTGAGACAAGACTCAACTTGATCGTTGCGAGTGGACATATGTTCAAATAGGGATATTTTCTTACTCTTGGTTGGAAAAATGTCTCTGTGCTAGAGTGAACGGTGAGTGAACATCAAGTTTCATGTGAAGCTAGAGAAATCTGTGACGGGAACTTATCAACCACTGACTGAGGCTGACGGTGAAGAGATCCCAAAGATTCAGTTGGTGCTCAAAGGAGCCCGTTTTGGGTTTGTAGAAGATGCGAAAGCAAAACCGACGGGAGATCCTCAACAACCGCTCAGAAAGTGCTCTGTGGATTTGCTTTGAACGCTGGCAGCATCGCGTGCGGCGTATGTCAGCTCAGAAGGGAACTGTTGTGAAATTCAGGGTAGTTGATCTTAATTTATTAAATAAAGAGTTACAGGCACAGTCTCGGGGGGGGTTGTGTCAGACTTTGTAGAAATGCCAACAAATTCTGGTGTTCTTCATTCCCACCGCTTTCTATATTTAGAGTTCTTGGGGGATTCAACTCCATTACAGTACAGCACTTCTTCAAAAATAGCAGCAAAACTTAAATGATAATCAAGTGAGCAGTAACAGCATTGAAATAGCATTAAAGGTACGGCTGAAAAGAGCCAGAAAGCACTTATTTAGCAACTTGGCACAGCAGGACCTCTTAAACCCTGGCAGACCCTCTTTGCATATCACAGGGATTGTTAAACCAGGGCAGAGTGTAGCCTCTGATCTGGAGTGCAGAGATCTCAGACCTCTGAAGTCACTCGAAGGTCTAAAGTAGCCTTGATGATTTAAAAAGGGAATTGCCTGGTGTGTCTGTGGAGGAATAACAGAGATACCAGTAATTCTGGAGTTTGTTTTAACTGGCAAATGAATACATTGGTTGCTTTAAATTTAATCTAAAAATGGGAAACTGGAGAGGTGCAACTTTTTTTCCTAGTGTGTTTTTTCCCAGGATAATAGAAAAGCCTTACAAATGAGTGGTCCAAAATAAGGAAGATGCAGTGAGTAATTTTGTAGAGCAAATCATCAGTAGTAAGAATTTATTGCCAAATTGTATCTGTTTTCTGGGAATTTTTTGTCATGAGCAATTACTTTGCCTGGAGTGCATTTATCTAGGAAATAATCCTTGATGTGCTGCACTCTTAAGCTTTGTGGCTACATGCAAGGAAACTGTAGAGCATTTAATTAAATGTAATCAAATATTACAGGATTCCTGATTAAAAGGCATAGAGCTTGCTTTCTGGTGACGTGGGAGACATTATTTATTTGTACTTCAGAGAAAAAATTATTTTTCATCTTGCAAGTAATTGATTGTTTTCCCCTGTTCCTGAGTAACTACCCCCTTTGTTTTCTTCCCTGCCCGGTTTTAATTCTTGTTGACGAGCTCAGTAAGAGGCAAACGAGCTTGGCGTGTCACAGCAGGGTGACCGAGTGCAGCCTGTGCGTCTGAGTCAGTGTGAGAGCGTGTGGGCATGTGGCTGTGTGCGAAGGGGAGTGTCTGGGCATGCAGGAGACTGTCAGGCATCAGATGCATAGCAGGAAGAACAGGGTGTAAGCACTTGAATTCCTGTGCCTAAAACCCCAGTGATTCAATCCCGGCCCCTGGTGAGGTCGGTATGGAGTTTGCTGTTCATCTAAGTGCTGCTCCTGGGTGGATGTGTGAGATGTGGTGAATGTGGGAGGTATGAGGGAAGATGGATGTGAATAGAATGGGAATGTGTATGTCTGCCTGCTTATCTGGTAGAAGGAAAAATGGTGCATGGAAGTGTGGTGGGAATGTTCAGGGCTGTATGTCTGCTAATGATTCTGTTCTTGGGTCTGGGCGTGAGGGAGGCATAAAAATGAGCAATGCAGTGTTCACTTTTGTGGAATATAATGAACTAAAGTGCTGCTTATTATTAAAAATCATCACAAGGAGGAAGGGATCAGAGCACCCCCCCCTTGCTGCCCCCCACCCCTCTCGGGGACTGTGTGTGCGTGCCTGAGTGTCTCTGTGATTTCATTGCAAGAGGACGATGAGTGTGTGTTTGGGATTAATTAGCCTGAGTTTAGCTGGTTTCATGCTTTACGTGCCTAGGGGCTACCCACAGTCACAGGGTGGGGAGGAGTTTGCTGTTGCTGGCTCGAAATCCTCTCCAGGGGTGATCTTGTTCGTGTCAACCATGAGCAATTAGAGAGATTAACTGTCTTGTTTTCCTTTCTGCCCTAGATTGATTCTTGGGAGGCTCTGGGACATTTGAAAGTGATTTGGAGAGAGCAAAGTCTGTGTCCGATGGACACCGAACCCAAGCCAGCGTGTGTTGCGCAGCAGGATCCCTCCCCAGGAATGAAGTGCCCTCCTTCAGAGGAGCTGCCTCCTCAGATAAGACAGTCTGAAAAGATACCACCAGTGAAGCCTTGCTTCAAGAAGAAGCAGCAAGTGCAGAAGAGACTGGACACAGAAACTCTCCGGGCTTTGCGGCCGATTTTTACCAGTTTGCTGGGAGCCGGGACTTTGGATAGAGTCTTTGTGCCCCGAGGCCAGAGTGGTGGTCGTAGTGACTTGTGTGAACCTGCTGTGAAAAAGACTCTGGACCTTGGTACTTCTTGCCCCCAACCAAAAATAATGTCACAAAATAACGTGACTGTGCTGGTGCCAACAGCTCCAGAAGTGCAGAGTCAGTTGCCAGTAGCTTGTCCTTCTTCTGCACATCCCAAGCAGAATGTCCAGTCAGGAGAGCAAGGTTTCTCACCAGAAACCACTCCTGGAACTGCTGCTGATAACAGTAGTGAATCATTCCAGGATCATCCTTTGCACCCTACTGCTAGTGATGGCACCAGCTGTCCTTTGTTCCCAGACAAGATTCTGGAAGGGTACACATTTGACAAGGTTCTGGAAAGGTACACGTTTGAGAAGGTTCTGGAAAGCTACACGACTGGCTTATTTCGAGAGGATACCCGCCCGGTGCATTACAATTTGAACCCAAGCAATAAATTCAATGCTGGGATATTCCAGGATAAAAGTGAAGAAGCTTCTCTTGATCTGGTATTTGAGCTGTTGAACCAGCTGCAGTATCACACCCATCAGGAGGACGGAATAGAAATCTGTGTGGATTTTCTCCAGGGCACTTGTGTTTATGGCAATGATTGTCCCAAACATCACACTGTCCTGCCTTATCACTGGCAAGTGAGAAGCACGGCAACCCAGAGCTGGCAAAGTGTGACCAATGATTCCCAGGAGCACCTGGAAAGACTCTACTGCAACCCTGACAACGATAGGATCAAAGTGAAATATCGGTAGGTAAATGAGTTTACTCCTTTACTAGCAAAGCCAAAGGTCCTTAACCGAGCAGCAGTGCAGAAACGTAACACAGCGTGTGTTCTTTTTTTTTCCCTTGATGTTTTGTATACAAGTGTTTTGTAAACCCTGTGATGATGTTACCTGAATAACAAGCTTGCTGCAACAGAAAATTCTTACACACCTATTGAAACTGCTGTTTATCATCTGGAAAGTATTCTTTGAAGCTGAAGGACTCGAAGTGTTTGAAATAAGATGATGCTTCAGCTAATTCGCTATGAGCGACCTGAGCAATATGTTTAGAAATGCTGATCATCTGTTTAAATTGTCACCTAAAAATGTTAGATGGCTATTAAAGTTATTGTTTCCTCTATACATAGTAGTGTTTATCTACTCGCTTTCTGACATTAGAAACAGCTTTTAACTTTCTCTGCTCATGTTATCAAATTAGTCTTGATCTTGCACCCTGAGATCTAACCCAGAACTTCTTCAACTTTTGTAACACAAGGTCCATTTCGAGTAGTGGTGGGGAGTGCCGATGTTGACAGGTTCATTGGATCGATGTAGCCCGTGTTTGTTTGAGCGCAGGGTGTAGACTCCTGGGGTTTTCTTCTGGAGGAAACATACAATGCCGATTCCTCTTATCTTATCTGCCCTGCTATAATCTGTAAGCTGGGTGCAACTCATTCCAGTCACAGTCAGTTCAAAGCAACACTTTTGTAGTCGTGTAGTAAAGAAACTTCAAATTGCCTTTGCCATCTGGTTTGTTGTGGGTTTGTGCTTGTTGCCTTTTCTTCCTTCCACTTCCTGAAGAAGTCTATCCCTTCTTCCTTATTTTTGTAGTTTTCATTTACTATGCTGAGATTTCTCACTAGGCACCAGGCACCCAATCTAATGCATAAAGTCAATGTGAGCCTTTCACCTTCCAAGATGTTGGATTTGGCACTAAAACTCTGTAGGCTACATCAGCCTACAGATTGATCCTGTCTACTGATGACAATACCAGAATACTGATACCCCACACTGAGAATCAAAATGAAGTAGAAAATCAGAATTATATGTAATAGGCAATAATAATATTTTATAGAATTGTCTTGAAAAAAAATTATGCCAGTCTGCTAAAAAAAAAAAAAATCACTCAAAAAACCCCAAACCAAAAATCCCAACAACACAAATTGTAACTGCATGGTAAATAAAATCCGGTGTATTTTACACTAGAAAAACTTGCACTTTTTTCCAGGTATTTTATATGATTTCCTGAAAACAAAACAGCGAATACAGAAATCAGACAAGCCCATGCAAGTGATTTAAATCTGAGCTCTGTGCAAATGAGCAAAAAGTGTTGGTTTTGAAGCCTGTATCTCAGAATCCATCGCTACGCGCATGAGCTACGTGTTCTATACGATGGAGTTAGGAACGATAACTTCAAATGAAACAATGCTTCATCAGTGCTTAGTCATCTCCAGCCTGTAAAATTGGCTGAAAGGCATTGCTCGCCTTTACACTTAGTTTGCAGGTTTCCAGTCTGGTGGGTGTTTTGGTCTCTGGGTACACAGAGTTCCTGTCTGAACCGCTTGAGAAGAAATTTAGCAGGTGTGCTGTGAGGCACGTGATGTTCTGGTAACTGTGAATGAAGGCAGCGAAACGGGCTGCTCTCAGGAGACCCAGGTGTGCTGGGCCAAGGCTCTGCTGGTTCTGCAGTCAGCGTGGAGCTCGCTGTCGAAGGGGAGGCAGATTCTTTGAATGCAAACTACACTTCATCCCATTGAGTTTAGCTGACAACCCAGTGAGTGGCAAGTTTGCGCAAGTGTTATAAATTTATAGTATCCACTTACTGTGGAATGACATATTGGCAGGTTTTGTGACTCTTGCATGTGTTTCAGCCCTGGGAAAAGCTTCAAGTTTGTAGAAAAGTGTCAGTGAGAACCTAGGAGAGTGTCCAGAGAAGGGTGATGAAGCTGGTGTAGAGTCTGGAGCACAAGTGTTACGAGGAGCAGCTGAGGGAACTGGTACTGTTCAGCCTAGAGAAGAGGAGACTGAGGGGGAGACCTTGTTATGGTGATCTTGTGGGTCTTGTTATGATGATCCTGTGGGTCTTTTCCAACCTAGTGATTCTGTGATTACCCTCAGCAACTGCCAGAAAGGAAGTTGTAGCGAGCTGGGTGTTGGTCTGTTCTCCCAAGTAACAAGCGATAGGATGAGAGGAAATGGCCTCAAGTGCTCCAGAGGAGGTTTAGACTGGATATTTGTGAGAACTAGTAAATAAAACTAATAAAGAGTGGTGAAGCACTGGAACAGGCTGCCCAGGGAAGTGATGGAATCGCCATTCCTGGAGGTGTTCAAAAAACATGTAGATGTGGCACATGGTTTAGGAGGCAAGGTGGTGTTGGGTTGATGGTTGGACTGGATGATCTTAGAGGACTTTTCCAACCTTAATAATTCTATGATATCAAACCTTAAATATGATATGGTCTAGAACTTAGACTTAGCATGGTTTTAAGTAAATGTCTTACCATGCAATGTTGCAAGTTTCTTTTTACATGACATCACCTTGTGTCAGAAGAACCTGCTAAACCTCTGGACATGGGTCGCTTGGCCTCTGACTCTTTGTGGAATTCACTGGTGGTCAGTGCAACCTGGCTTCCCTTATATTCCTGGGCGATGTTGTGTCTCCTGGCAACAAGATGCAGATAGCAGCGTGTTGAACCTTGTGGAGAGGCTTGCAAACATGCTAGAACAGCTCATCGTTCACATGGTTACCGCATTATTTGGCTAAAGCTATTAATCTCTTGTGGTCAGACTAGCTTTACAGGCCTATCTATACAGATTGCATACAACAAGGAAATGTCTGTTCAGCAGTTTGCATGTCCAAGAAAGGCCCTGCAGAAGCCAGCCTGACAACCAGTGGGTGGTAGTTGTTTATTTTCCTTTGTTTTAAACACGGTTTCTGTGGCAGAGTAAGTAATCTGCATGCGTGCTGTTGCTGTTGTGTCCTGCTCCAAGGAAGCTGGACCATTCAAGAAAGTGCCTCGATTAGAGAATGAGCTCCAAGTTCAAATACGAATCTCTTCACGTAGCTATTTTGCATAAATCTTTCTTCAGCTTAATGTTAACGAGATGAGTAATGTAAAATATAAATTAAGTTGTTGCCTTCCACCTAAGGGATCGAGATCTTAAAGTAGAAGTGGTGCGCCTTGTTTTGTTACTACTTTGTAGTACGACTGCGTCAGATAGTTGCAGCAGTTTGGTCTCAAACTGAATATTAAACTTGTTTATATTTGTGCTTTCTTAAGTCTATCAAGTATTTAGAACCAAATACCGAGCTATTTAAACAACTAGAGGGGAGTATGTGCTTAAGCAGGTTGAAATACTTAGAAGCACTCAGTTTTCCTCATGTATGTGAGGAGAGGCCCTGGAGAAGTTCCAGCTTGCAGCTAAGTAGAGAAGAGACAACAATGCCAAGTGCTGCTTTCCAGCACGAGAGCACCCAAGCTGGGATATCTTAAGTTGCTCTTCAGTGAGGGGAAATACTTGGCTGTAGAACTGAGCGGGTTTTCCCCACCCCACGCCTGTCCAGCCGTGCAGTTGTTGCTTTTCAAAATAAGCAACATCATTACTGATTACAGGAGGATTTGTTTGAAATGAGTCCACGGTTCCTGACCCGTCCGTTCCCCTCCCCAGCAAAATTCCACCCCTTCTCTTGGCAAAGAGACATCCCTGTGTGCCATGGGAACTGCAGCGTCTGTTCAGCTACGTGTACCCCAGCATATCCCAGTGCCTGTGAAAACAACAGCTTCTCACGGTTGCTTTAATTTCTTCTTTTTTTTTCCCTCTCTGTAATTACTGTAAGTTTTAGGGAATGGTTTCTTCTAGGTGGACGAGAAAGGTCAAAATGAAATGTCTCCAGTTAGGGAGAAGCAGGTAGACCTCAAGCAGCACACATTCTGCCTGGGAGCAGTTTAACTACTCTTATACATGCCTGGTTATCAGTGGCAAATGGAGGCACCTGGGAAGGGAAAGGTAAGGACAAAAAGAAACTTAAAGGAAACTAGTTCTCCTTCATTCTTGTCTTCATGAGATAACTTGCTTCTCTGCTGTTAGAATACGCTTATATACTTTCATCTAGAGCGTTTCAGTTGTTGAGGGGCTTCTGCATGTTGTCTGACCAATTGAATAGTTAAACTTGGAGTTCTCTTTCTGCTCTGCACAGCTGCCACAGTGCATGAGATAGCTCATGTGTTATTGATAACGCCGGAGATGGGAGAAGAGCTGAAATTCACTGTGCTGGGTGATTTTGTGTGTGGTTTTTTCTTGAATATACACAGCTGAATGGTTTTGAACTTCTTTAATTCCTTGCTAGAAGGAATGCAAGAGAGAGAGACTCTAAATAAAAAGCATGTGAAGTGATTTTGGAAGTGTTTGCCTTGTGCTTTATAACAGTTCACTTCAATGAATTCCTCTTTGCTTCACTTTATAGTATCATTTACATATGAAATAAAACTAATTGGCCTCTAGCTGTATAAATCTAGGGAAGTTAGAAGTGTTTTGCTGAGCTGCTGCAGGAACCGGCAGTCACTTTTGTATCTCTCTTTTCTTGTTTCACGTCAGTAAACAGATTACAGTTTTGGAAACAGCTGTCACCTGGCTTCAGGTTGAGGTCAGTCTGTTCCCTGTGTACTTAGAGTAGTAAAACAGTCCTTTCCGAAACAAAGATTTATAATTGGTGAAACGGATTGCTCCGAAGAGTTGCTTGCAGGTAATCCAGCAGGCGTGGTGGTGCAGCATTGTCTGCCCACTGCTTCGATAAGGTTGAAGAACAGAATCTATTAGAATTATTCATAGAATCATAGAATAACCAGGTTGGAAGAGACCCGCCAGATCATCAGGTCCAAAAAAGCAGTGACTGTGATGTTCCTTCGTCTTTGTTGCACGTATTTGTTGAAATCAGTAGGAATTTGACCTGAATAATAATTGCAGAATTTGGTACTTGTAGTCAAATATGTAAAAGAGTCTTTTCTTAGTTTTGGGGAAGCTGCGTGTGGAAGGTGTGACATGGACCATTCAGAAACTGGGACACCCAGAACTGGTGGACAGTAGTGACTCCCACACTTGTATACAACCATCTCATGCCAAGCGATGGTGAAATTGATGTAGTTTCATTATTTATCATGAGTTTCAGAGGTATTTTAAGTGCTGAGATTGGATAGAATTGTGAAAACCAGAAGCGGGCTTGTCTGTGCAGAACACTTCAAAAAGTGGAGCTTTGGAAATGGGACTCCAGCCAAGTGCTTTAGAAAGTGATCGTATTAGAGCTTTGACAAAGCAAATGCCTCATCATTTGAAAACTCATTCCTATATCAGTGCTCTTGCTGCTCTGAGCTGCGCCTGTGCTGTCTCTAAAACATCAACTGATACAGAAATTAACAGGCAACACTGCAAAATAGATCCTCATCTGGTCTAGGTAGGAGTCCTCTGAAACTAGCCATCTACCTCAGACAGGGACACCCCTGCCTATCCTCTACTGCAAAGAGAAGCTGGCACTTGGATTTGAACTATGGATTATGGTGCATGCTGTATTTTGGAAGACTTGAATGTTTGACATCCTCATATCTACAGATTTTTAGACCTAAACAGTAGTTCATACCACAGGACCGTTTTAACCTCTTGTCCAAAGGTGGCCAGCAGTGGGTTTCTTGGGAAAAGTAGAACAGAACAAACCTACTTCTTGGTACAATCTCTTATCTTCCAGCAGTTGTGTCTCAATGACTTCCTGGTCCAGAGACGATATCTGGGTGTGTGAGAGCTGGGTGGATTTCTTTGGGTTTTCCTGCCAATAAAGATGTGGGGCCAGGGTCCATCTGAGCTGCATGTGGATCTGGACCTGTATCCCAGCAGCTGTTTCAGATACACAAACGTGCAAGCCAGGCTAGACCCTCTCACTGGGAAAAGTGGAGAAGATTGCTTCTCAAGCACCCCCAGCCACCAATTGGAAAGGCAGGAAAAGCTGCCTTTCCAACTTTTAAATAGTAAATACAAGAAAAGCAGTAAAGCGACTCCTATATTGAGCGGTTATATTTTTTTTCTCTGACAGTGGAGCCTTTTAGGCATAGACGTAAATCTTTCTGTAGCATCTTTCTCTTTTCTGAGCCTCTCAATGTAAACCTGCAAAGCTTACGGTCACAGCCCAGAGAAGCAGCGTGACATGAGGGAACAAGTAAAGTAAAATATGAAACTTAATTTCCTGCCCTGTCACCTGCTGCTCCTCTTTTCAGTTATAGAATGATGAGATACTGATAAGATCAGGGCTGGGGGATCATGTTTACCAGCTTGGTTTTTTGTTCTTGCCCTGCTGCACAGCATTGCTGCTCTGAGGGAAGGTTCCTGTTCTCTTTTCACACTCTTTACTGCAATAACTAGGGTTTGGCTGCCTTTTTATTGCTTTATTGTGAAGAACTGTGTGAAGAGTGTCCCTTTCTAAGTGCCACCTGGGCGCTTGCTTTCTGTTGCTTCCTATGGAGTCGGTACTGGTTTTGATGGGAGCAGGTTTTGGCTGCTGCTATCCAAGACCTGTTGTTCCTATTTCAGATTTCCAGTACCTCTGCTTACAGAGAAACATCTTAATAAGACGATGTACTTCAAGTGAAGCTGAGTTTCATGCAGCAGAGCTTAAGTGCTTGGTCCCACACCCAAAGCTGGGCTGCATCCTGCAACTGAAAACAACCGTTTGCTACAAATAGGATGTAATATTGCCGATATTTGTACAAATAAGATGAAAACTGCCCATTTTGGGTGACCTGAAGTGCAAATGCACGGCTTCCGTCCCCTACAGTAGCCGAGTTCGATTTGACTCATCTCTCAGTCTCAAGTACAAAAGGTTTCCATACCTGTTTGGGTATTTTAAGCTCATTTGTTGCCCTCAGTGGCTTTCAGGTTGTTGCTATTGCAGAGAGGAACTGGTTTAGTCAGAGAGAAAATCAACAGTTTCATCATCAAAGTGGTGCTGTGCTCTCAGTCTGGCTTCGTATCACAGCTGTTCTGATGGGAACAGGGTTTCATTTCCTGTACAGACCTTTGCTGATTGCTGGGTTTCTTTTTTTTTCGCTTGAGCCCTGGTTGTGGTAAGAGTCATGACATGTAACTGAACTCGGGGGAAGGGTTCAAAACCACATGCAATTTCACAGCTCTTACCAAAAAAAAAAAATTTCTCCTGGTTGTACGTAACATCTAGCAACGTTTGCCGTGCTGTGTGGAAACAGCCCAGATGATTCACACGTGAAGCTGAAGTGATCCAGAAGGATGCATGGAAGAGTGAGCCCAGATACGCTTATTTTAGCAGGCTGCATTCACCTGAAAAAAGACTCTCAGGTTGTAACTTGCTAGTCAAGTTACCTGGTGGCTTCAGTGTCCTGAAGAGATTATGACTTTGTGTTATTTCTTATAGTTAGGGGACAGAGAAAATGTCTCTCATTTGAGGGACCAGGTTCTGCTATGGAGAGCACTTGTGGAATTTCATTTTGAGCTGTAGTACAACACCAAATTTGGGATTATGGGCTGTATTCTTAGGAGTTCAATGTGCTTGTTCTTTCAGTTCCATGAAACTGCTTTGTTTATAAATAGAGGCCTTTATTTGGTTAGTTGGTGAGAAGAAGTTATCAAGAAATCTCTCGTCCCACCTCCATTGCAGATTTCTCTGTGGGACTTGGGGCTCTATTTTAGTCTCTCTCTGCATCTGTATTTCCGAGGGGAAGATGGGGGTTGTACTTTTCTACCTCGGAAGCCAGATGAGGCCAAGTTTTGTTGGTATTTGCAGAGAGGTTTAATAAATCTTTCTGCAGAAAAACACAGCACTGTTTTTATTCGTGGTTTCAGGCTGCACCGAAGGCTTTTCCTGGTGCGTACTGTGAAGAGGCAATGAGAGTAACGCTTTGCCCCACCAAGGTATTTGAGTACATTTCCTGCTTCCCCAAACATCTGACAAGCTGTAGCCTTCATCACCACTTTCCCACTCTTCCTCCGGACTGATCTTTCCAGATGGATGCTTGAAAGTCTATGATGGAGAGCGGTTCTTTATTGGGGAGTGCAGGGATAGGACGAAGGGGAACAGCTTAAGCAGAAAGAGGGAAGATGGAGATGAGATCTTAGGAAGAAGATGTTTACCTGTGAGTGTGGGGAGGCCCTGGCCCAGGTTGTCCAGAGAAATCGTGGCTACCCCATCCCTGGAGGTGTTCAAGGCCAGGTTGGATGAGGCTTTGAGCCCCCTGATCCAGTGGAAGGAGTTCCTGCCCATGGCAGAGGGTTGGAACTGAATGAGGTTTAAGGTCCCTTCCAACCCAAACCATTCTATGAGTAACAACACTAGGGTTTTTTTTGTTTGTTGTTGGGTTTTTTTTTAATTATACCAACTCTCCTTTTCCTTGATACAAACTGCCCAAGAAAAGTCCAAAGAGACCCTCTTCATGGAGCTTGTCTTCTGGAGCTGGTGCAGAGGGACTGTTGGGATGGATGTTTTGCCCTGGCACATGAGAAAGGGTTTTAATTGCTGGTTTCGTGTGTAGTTGTTCTGCCTCAGTCGTCATCACAGGACCAAGTGTTTCCTTGCCATTATACGTTGGCGTCTCCTGGAGGTGCAGGTAGCCGCGTAGTCATGTTCCTGTGATGTGTTCCATGTTCTCTCAGGCTCCCTTCAGGGCACAAAACAAGGCGATGCGTGCCTTGCTGGTTCCTTGTTGTTTTTTTCCTCTCCCAACCCATATTATCCATTATCTGTACCTAGTGGAGGACACCCGTTAGTTTACTCTACCCCAGAAGTAGTGAATCATTGTGTACTGAAGATAGTGATGTTCTGCTGAAGAACGTATCAGACGTAACCTTGAGCATCTTGCATTCTTTCTGTTCTTGAACCCTATATTCGGGGGCTTTAACTTATATTTAGGCCTTGGACAGCTGAGAAGTAGAGTTGTCACATTTGCTTTTATTACTGGTGTCTTAAAGCTAAAGAAAGGCAGGAGGGTAATCAGCCCATCACTGGCTGTAATCACAATTCATTTTTTTTCCCTGGCATTGCATTATGTAAGCTGGTAATAGGCTTTTTAATATAGGGAGGAAGTGTTTTAACTGAAGAGCTATTATTAACCAACATTGCTAAATTTATTTTAGGACTGCAGAGCTTAAAAGTCAAGAAATGTTGTAGTTTGGAAAAGTTATTACTTCTGAACAGAGAAATACACCGTTAAGAATGTAAATTAGCATTGTAGTAATATATATTTTAAGTGGATCAGGGCTTTTTGTGAGAGTATCTTTATTCCCAGCGTTATAATTAGGATTAAAAAAAAAGTCATTTGGGCACATAGTTTGTTTTTCAGCTGCATTCACTTAAATAAATGCATTTGTCTAAAATTTTCAGCTGTATACAATAACAAAGTGTTATTCTGAAGAAATTATTGTTAGGCAGAAAACATATGGAATTAAAAAGTTTTTAATTAAAGTATTNGAGCTGGAAGGCAGCAGGAAGGCACCGACCCACACCAGAAAATCCAGAAACACTGTGCCCCTTCCAGCTGGGCAGGCTGAGTGGTTGTAGATAGGAATGGGAAAACAGCACCACTTGTGTTGTATCGTACATAGGCTTCCAAGGAGAGTGTTTGAAGTAGGTGGTTATTGGCTGTGTCGGTGCTGGGGTTCTTGTTAGAGCGCATTGTCAGTGTAAGTCAAGGAGCGATGACTGTCCCGTCCTCCTCAGTTTTCTTACAGGGGAGGGGAATTGGGTAAAGAAGAGGCAGAAACAGTGGGCTACAAAAATGTGAAAAATTCCTAACAGCAGGCAATCATTACATTTTTCAGTACTGAGAAATAATTTGGCATGTTGTCTACAGGTTTCACAGAAAAACGTTTAGCTTTCGGAGAAGCTCTCTTCGCTGTAAGCTGTTATTAGCTGTCAACCTCAAATCTTAAACAGAGTCTTGGGAGATGTGCAAACGCATCCTTAATGGTGCGCAAATGCACCCTTAATGGTGCACAGGTTTTGTTTGTTGTAGGAAAAAAGTTACGCCACTTGTTTTGCTGGAGTTGCGTGTGAAGTTTTGGTGTTGTTATAGCACTACTAGAAGAAAGCTGCGTGGAACCCTGCAGTTCTCCCTCTGTTTTG
Source organism: Piaya cayana (assembly GCA_013389865.1). NCBI lineage: Eukaryota > Metazoa > Chordata > Aves > Cuculiformes > Coccyzidae > Piaya > Piaya cayana. The sequence continues at coordinate 25,551 of WAAB01022591.1, forward strand.
GATTTGGAACACGTGTGCACACAAATACCCTTCTTGGCATACGCACTGTCAACCCGGAGTTCTGGGAGTTCATCCTCAAGGTCTGCTCGCTCTGCAATAAAAGCATGAGGCAAAGCAGTCTCACACTCTCTTCATCTCAGAGTGTTTTTCCTTCCACAGGGTCCCTCCCGTTGCATGACTTCAGCTCTTCTTGCTTAGCCACAGAGCGCTCCATGGTTGTTGGAGGCTGGACTTTAGCACCATTCAGCCTCTTTGGAAATACCCAAGTCATGTAGCAGAAGCCAGCCACGTTTCAACTGCCTGTGACATCTTCCAGCCTTCAAAATCTTAGACCTTTACCTTTTTGGGATATTAACCCATATGTGATTACTTGTAAAGAGTTCAGCATGCTCGTCAATAATCTTTATTGGGTTTAGAATGTTCGACATTTATATTCTCTTTGTTTTGCCTTGCGTTAGCACAGAACTACTGCAAACTTTCTAGTGATCAGTTTGCACTTATAACACGTATGACTTACAGCATTATAATAAAATTAAATAATCTTCGAGGGTTTACCACCTTTAAAAGAAAATTATTTACGTGTAAGGAAATGTTTTTCCATTTCTTTGCAGTTTCTTGGAGGTCATAGATCTTTGGAGTAGGGAGAAACGTGTTATGTTTTCTGACCTGAAAAGGTATCAAAGTGCAAATGAATGCTGAAGTTGTGAGGGTTTTGTCCTGAGGAATCTCTTCCTGCCTGTTTGTTTCATACAACATGCAGCAGAGTATCTGAGGGGTCTTGATTCAGGACTTGGATTTGTATTGCAACATAACCCCGAAAGAGTGCGGAGTCCACCTCCTCGCTCCAAAAGGATGACATAAACGGTATCAGTCACTGACTCACTTTTCTCAAAGAACAGCTTTATCAGGCACTGAAATTCTGAATTGCCAGACTATGTGTAGATAAGAAAAAGCAAATGTCCCTAAAGCAGCATAAAAAAAGTATTCCTGAAGAAATCCACTCAAAATACCATGCTCGTGGTGCTGCCTGCAAATACTATGAATAGTGACACAGCTTGGTGTTTCAGAGAGATGATTTCCTCATGATTTCACACATTGTTTTCAGATAAAGTAGATTGTAGCTTGTTGTTATGGAACTAAATGACTACATACCAGGAAGGCGGTGTGATCTGTTATTAGCTTTATTTTCACTCCAGAAAGCATGTATATTTTTTTAAGACATCCGTTTATTTTCAGTCCGTTCATACCGGTCACTTATTTTGCTCAGTGCGTGTTTTCCTCCTGACTAGATCCATCTCGTATCACTTGTAGTTGCCGTTTGCCTCGTCATGCTGCTCTTGCTCAATACTCTGCCTGCAGCAATTGCATCCAAGGGGCTGCGGTGATGGGTTTCTGGAGTGGCGTGGGTGCCTGTGGACCAGCCATTGATGTGGAGGGCGGAGGAATGCCGGTTTTAATGAATATATCTGACTTCTTGCCCTGCGATGTGGTGTGGGTGGGAAGACATGGGTTATTGGAATGTGCCTCCTACACAGAGTAGCTGGTTTCCTCCTGTTCTTGTATTCTAACAGAAATCATAGAATCACAGAACAAGCAGGTTGGAAGAGACCCACTGGATCATTGAGTCCAACCATTCCTGTCAAACACAAAACCATGTCCCTCATCCACCCGTGCCTTAAACACCTCCAGGGAAGGTGAATCAACCCCCTCCCTGGGCAGCCTCTGCCAGTGCCCAATGACCCTTTCTGTGGAAAAATTTTTTCCTAATGTCTAGCCTAAATCTCCCCTGGTAGAGCTTGAGGCCATTCCCTCTCATCCTGTCCCCTGTCACNACGCTGTTTCTGATACAAGTAAGGATGCCATTGGCCTTCTTGGCGTTGTGTGCTGCACGTAGGGAACACACTGTTAAAACTACAGATTCGGTGTGAGTTTTTTTCTTAATTGGTTGTGTTCTGTGATAGTTGGTAGAGAAGCACATGCAGGGAAATGCAAGATGTTCCTTTCAAGCAGTGACGTTGGGTTGTCAAGGGGAAGAGAGCTGGTTGGACTGTCCCCAAAACAGCCAGGCTGAGCTCCTGTGGCTTGGGCTGCTGGAATTTCATGTCCAAAGAACTTTAAAAGCAGCTCATAGAGTTGCATTTTTAAACATTTGATCTGCCTTCTGGGACTCTGTCTTTAAGTCTATGTAAAAGCTTATTGAAAACAAACAAAAGCAAGCTAAATTCAGCCAAGGAGCAGTGGATCGGATCCCCTGACTGTGAGCCCATAGGAATGGACACATTGTCCTTTTCCCTATGTCAGAAAACTGCTGAATGCTGCAGGCTTGCTTAGCACTTCACAGACCCAAATGCAATTAATTGATGATAAACACTAAGAACAGCGATGCACCTGTACCTCCTGTCCTCCTGTTGAGAAATGAAGGATCATTCCAGCTGATCGTCATTTTTTTTCGAGTGGGAACTCTTCAGTAGTTTTCTGTGAAAGTGATATAATAAAACTCTTCAGCAACTGTACCAGGAAGGGAGTGAAACCGCAAAATTGCAGCCATTCTGAAGCAAATCGGTATTCATGAAATCATGTAGATGTTTAGAATAGCTGCCACTTGATGTGGCGAATTCCATACGCGGTACTTTGTGGTGCTAATGAGCCGGCGTTTTAAAAATAAGCGGCAGATTTCAAGTATCAGCTTGATTTGTGTTTACTGTTCAGAATTCAAAGGAAATATTTTATGTAGTCTCAAAAACTGCATTTCCAGTTGCCAAAGATGAGTAACTGTTAATGAATAGCGCTAAGCCGACAACTTCTAAAGAGATTATAGAAGTAGAAAACTAATTATGTAAACAGCATTAGTTTGAAAATATCTTAATCCCAGTTCTAAAAAAAAAAAGACTTTTATAGGGAGTGAATATTATTGTCATTTCTTTCAGTTTTGATGGATTTTTTTATTTAGTTCTTGACTGCTGACGATCCAGCGATTGTCTAATGATCAACAGTGGCATCCTGGCTTG
>WAAB01022592.1:0-19428 GCA_013389865.1 Piaya cayana
GTTTGATCAAAACTTTCATCCAGCAGCTGAGGGAAAATGTCCAGCTGCAAATGTAGCTGAAACAGCTTTGTTCTCATAAGTGTTTCCACTATATCGGCCTTTTGAAGGAGGAATAAATTATACTGCAATTTCATTGCTGGAGCTCTCCTGCCTTCCTCAGAGCAGAGACTTGTTTGTGTCTGTACAGCCTGGACACCGTTGGGCTCTGGTCCTGCGGGCGCTGCGGGTCCTGCCTGTGAGCTGCTGCGGGAAATTAATGACCCAACAGAAGTGATGGATCTCTATTTTTCCTTCTTTTTTTTTTTAATAGCCATGGTGTGGTAAGCTCCATCGGCACAGGTGATGAATAGCATTCTCATTGGAGGTTGGTGCTTTTTAACTGCAATGGAAACGAGAAAAAAAATACACTCAAAATGCCCGGGTTCAGAGCATTTTACCCTGTCTACCAGGCAAAAGGAACTGGTTGTTCTGTAATGACAGATGGGGAGTGAAATAGACGTTTTCAGCCCACTGGAAATGTGAGTCCAGGTGTTCAAAGGGAGAAACAATTTTAGACAAGTGAGGCCCTCGGGGTTCTTGAGGTCCTGTGGGACAACCGGGCAGGCAGGTTGCTGTGCTGGAAAGGATCTAGAACCGTTGGTAAAACTGGAAATGTAGGCAATGTACAAAATAGAAAAACTCAAGCTCTTCTTTTCCAGTGGACACTTGAGGTCTTTGTAACCTCCGAGCCAGAAGAGCTGGAAACAGCAGAAAATCATCCGGCTGCTCGACAGCTGCTGCTCCCTGTCCCGAGATGTTCTCTGCTCTCCGCGATCACCAACGTCCTCCTCACAACCTAAATGGTGTCAAACAGAAACGCTCGCTCTGTCTGAAGGGAAAGAGCTGAGGAGGTAGGCAACTGAAAACTGCTCTTTACTTGTTTCTGCAAAATAAAATAGCCTATTTGTACACTGATTGATCAAGCTTATCCCAACCATCTTCCAGCCAGGACTCACAATCCTTCTCTTTGTTTCTCACCGTGCTCCAGCTCACAGATGTGGCTTTCATAGAGGAAATCAATACATCTGCAGGATGCCTCTGGTGCTGGTACAGTCCACGGCTCCTTTGATTAAACTCTACTTACGCATAATTATCTGGAAAGCCTTGCTCTTTCCTTGGCAATGCTCACACAGCTTTCCAACCTGGAAGCACTTTATCAGGGCATTAGAGCCCCACAGAACACAGGCTGGAGAGAGAAAATTACCATCCCTGGGACAAGAAAATATTTGGATAGCATCCAGCTTTAGGAGCTGATGGGGAAGCAGCCGCTTCTTTGTGTCTGCACCCAGCTTTGAGGGCAGACATGGGCTGCTTTTGAGTTTGGGTGTTCCCACCAGAGATCACGATTATGGGTTTTCTGGCCATCCTGGGCAGCCCCATGGGGGTTGCAGCAAGGGGGCACTTGACCTGCTATAAAATATAGATAAATATAGGAACCTGCTGGTGAGGCAGAGGCAGGCGACACCTGGATTCAGGTGGAGATGCTGTGGTCCCATCCCAGGCACCGTGTGCCCCGTCCCCAGCCCCATGCAGCCTGGGCACAGGCGGGTGTCACCAGCCGGCCTCCTCAGGCACCCCGGCCCCTCCGCTTTGTTGCTCTGATTCATGCAATAGGGTCAGAGGAACAAAACAATTTTCAGTGTGACACTATCCTCTGGCAATCCACAGCTCGGGAGCTCTCCATGCAGGGAACAGAAGGAGAACCATCACTCTAACCTCTTCCCTTCTTCTCTTTTTCGAAGGCTGTATATAAAATCCACCTTTTCTTCCCTCCGCTGCCAGCCGAAGCGGCCGTAGAGCAGCCCTCGTAGTACGTGAAAACCTCTGCTTGTCACAGGGAGAGACTGAGTCACTGAACGTCGGTGTGAAGCGCGAGGCAGCGGGTGAGTCAGGATGGTTGCCGTGGGCTTCCAAGGAGGTGTTCGAATCCCACGGTGCCAAATCCAAACTGCTATTTCGAAAGGTTTCTGTCTCTGCAGAGTGGGCCCATGCTGGCCACATCCCAGCAACCACATCTCAGCCCCTTTTTCATTTTTTTTTTCATCATTTGAGCGATGGGAGCTCAAGATGTGACTGTTTCTGAGGCAAAGGGATAAAGCTGGATTAGCGGAGACAGAAGCTAAAAAATCTCTGTACAGGCAAGTTTCTGCAGTTAGAGAGCAGTGAGCGGGATGGTTGGTTGCTACTTCAGGTCACTTTTATCCAGAATACATAATGCCCCTGGCTTCTGCTTTTAGGGGTTTCTCAGTCCCGCTCTGGAGGGGCACAGGACCAAAGGGTCTCCCTGTGGGGCCCCTTGTCTGGCAGTGATGCCACACGCTGAATGCCTGGGGGGTCACACAGACCCTGGCCAGGAGCTTCTCCGGTGGCGTCACCAGCTCCCACAAGCGAATCTCCAGGCATTAGTGCTCTTTACCACAAAGATCTGCTGATGTTTTTGTTTCTTGGATGAACTTCCCAGCATCGGTGGGTACCTGGTAAATACCTGAGTGTTCCGATGTCTCTAATCACTGGAGGCATTTGAGAGAGAGAGATGATATCTGCCAGCAGCTCTCCTGAGGCCAGTGAAGCCTCACTGAAAGCTAAGATGGGAGAATATGACAGACCAGCTCAAAACCACTCTGTTTCCAAGCAATGAAGATATTCTTAGGCTCACTCCTATTGCCAATTAAAGAAAGTAAAAGAAAAGAGCTGTCTGTCCTTTGGACTAGCAACAGCCAGAACAATTCTGTTAAAAATAATCTGAAGCAGCTTGCGGCAGTGGGTGAGGCTCAACACCCAGCTGGAGGAGCACCCAGCTCAGCGAGGTGGGAGCCTGAGCTTTCCCAGCCTGAGCACCAGNTTTGAGGTTTACTTGAGTTTTATCTCTTCCCTTTCAATCACAGGAGGAGCTGCACACAGGCAGTTTAGCCAACACTGATTTATTGTCTGAGGAGGCCAGGGCCATGGGGTGGGTTAACCACGCCAGATGTTTCAAGCCCCAGTTTGACCAGCGTGTTGCACGTTCCACTGTCCCACAGGACAGAGGGAGCCGAGGGAGCCGAGCACACAAGGAGAGCTCAGAGAACACGCCGTGTCCAGCAGCTACTGATGCACCCACCTTCCTGCACTCTGCTGGTTGTTTGCAAACACCTCCCAGGGCTTCACCCTCCAGCTGTTTTGCACACGGGTGTGTTGGGAGCAGTTTTGTTTGTACTGGGAGTGATATTTGTATACGAATGCTGGAGTTTGTACACAAAGACGACTCTCCGTGACCCACCTGCTGTGAAATGTACCATAAACCCAGCAAACTGAGAGCATGGAGGGATCTGGGCTCTGGACACACGCCCCCCTGGCTACAGCTGTGCTGGGGGTGAGCTCCTCACCCATCCCCAGCTGCTGATTATCACCTCAATCCACTCAGAGAGCTGCCTGCGATCACTCTCTAATCTCTTTCCTCCCAATGAGCCAATTAAGCCAAGAGCTGCCCTTTAAATGGCTTGAAGCAAGGAGGTTCTTTCATTTGCTGCTCGGTTTGTGTCCTGTCTCTGACCAGCTCTGTGGGTCCATCTGGACCAGCAGCTGCAGAGGAGATGGAGCAGGTAGGATTGAGCTGGGGTTGTGGTCTCCTCAGCTGGTGTGACTGCAGCTATAAACCTGTGCTTGTGTTACTGAAGCTCAATGTGTGGATATTGTGAAGTAATTATGTGGTGTTGGAAACAAAAGGGAAACTGCTTCTGGTTGTAGGACCTCGTTTTCTCTGGCGAAGCATTGAGAGTTCACAAACTTAGACTATTAGACCAGATCAGGCAGAAGAAGAACAAATTCTGGTTTATTATAGCAAAAATATGTTCTTTTCAGAGGTAAAATACTACACCACCAAAGTTCTTGGAGCTCATTTTTTACCAGTTGTATTGGTAGAGGCTTTGGGTATTTTTAAAATCTGTCGTGGGCAGCTTTCCAGAGAAACCAGCATCGCTGCAAGATGTCACATGAAGTTGGAGGAGTCGATCTCCAAAGCTCCTTGCCAGCCTTGGACATCCTCTGGCTCCTGCGAGTTCCTAAAACTGTTGGTAACTAACAAGAGGAGCATGGAGCTTGAATCCCTCCATGCTGAGCTCAGTTATCCAGGGGCACCTTTAACTTGCATGTTGACTCCATGTGTGCAGAGAACCAAATGCACTAAAGCACAACTGAGAATGAATATGGAAGAAGTGAAAGGAAACACGACTGACTACATCTAGTTAACTAGTTTGAGCCACCCAGCTTGAAAGCCAAGAGGGCCAAGGGTCCAGTGAGATCCCTCCACGCGAGAGCTGTGCTTTTGTATTTATTTTGTAAAGCAGCAGTTAATTTATGAGTAATGGGTATGTGATTAGTCTAAAAAGAGCCAGACGGTTCCGCCAGGAAGACTGGGATTCATAACAGCCTTGAGATATTTTTCTCATTTTGTTCACAATATAAATGATACTTGAATTAATATTCATGCTGAAATAAAATCTGAGGGGCCCTCGGTCATAAAGCAGTAAACAACTCCAGGAAAAGAAAGGCTTTTATGGTAGCATAAAGATGCAAAATGAAGGGGAGACTTGGAGCTTGTTTCCTCCTGTCACATCTCCCAAACCCCAGAACTAGTCTTATGAATTTGTGTTCTATTTTGCCGTTGAACAGAAACGTTAATTATCCTCAAGCAGCTCAACTGGGTGACAGAGCAGCGAGTTCCCGTGTAGAACCAAGGGTAGTTAAAGCTTTGAAATGAAACCTGTTACAGTGAAAGCCATTTTTAAAGTGATCAAAAGTGCTGGTTAGGTGGTGTAAATGCCTTACGGGGTAGGGAGGAGCATCGTTAGCCATTCACCATGTGGGACTCTGGGAGCACAGGCTGGAGCGATTTCAGATAATCTATTTGCTGAATTGGGGAAGACACACTCTACTCTGCGGGGATGGTTTATGCTGTGGAATAATGATGTGGCCTTTGTTTTCGTGCTTTTGATGTCTTCTCTCTCTGCTTTCCCCCTGAATTAGCAACATCACGCCAGGAAGGAAACCTTTCTTGTGCAATAAGCGTTGCTGTTTTATTGGAGCAACTTTGAGAATTACTGGGAAGTCCCACCAGCTGCCAAGTGCTCTGTGCTCGTGAGCTGGGTTGATGAGCACGGCCCCTCCCATTCCTTTGTTCGTGTGAGAATAAGGGACGCGTGTGGATTAATTATGATTGAGCTCTGTTTGTATGGAGGAAATACAGCTCTGAACAGCTTTGCATGTGCTGTTGAAGCAATGGTGGTTCACAAGGAATGTGGTTTACTAGAATTAATATAAACTGAACAAGGATTATTCTTCCAGCTGGTCAAAATACCTTATGAGAGATGTTGTTGATGTTAGGAACCTGGATTTTGAGGAGCAGCATTTGTTTATTGTCTCATCTTTACTCAGACTTAAATGACCAGCGTACCAACTCGTTCAAGTGTTGCTGTTTGTGGTTAGATTGTACTGATGAAAGAAAGGACAGGAGGAAAAAATCTGATGGAGAAGGTTCCTCCTGTAGGAGACTGTCTAACCTATCCCATGCACCTCTCTGGTTTAGCAAAGGTGACCGTGTGCACTTTTAGACTGGGAACAATGACTTGGAGGGCTGGGAGGAACAGGCGATTCCGTGTTTTACCATCCCTCCTTTTTTATGGGTGAGAGGACCCCTCTTTATGATGGGGGAACTGGTCTACGAACACAAGTCCTGGTTAAGATGCCCTTGCCCGGCCCTCATGGGGATTCAGATTATTTTGCTGATTCACAAAGTTAAGAACCACCCTAAAACTGAATTTTATTGCTTCTGCATTGAGATATCAGCCCAACTTCTTTCTCTTTATTTCCATCACTTGGGAGACAATTAATGTGCCCCCAGGAAGAAAAATAAGGAAATGAATATTGCAGTTCAGATGGATCCACCCATACAGCTCAGAAAAGACCTGGCTGCTGATTTTTAACTTGATTTAGAAAGAAAAAACTGAAAGACACTAAAAAAAGTTTCATCCACATGAGAAATCTACTGATCCCTTATGTCGGGGAAGGGAGAGCAAAGCAAAAGAAGATTCTGGAAGTTGTGCTGTGCACTAATAGACACCTGAGCGGGGGTGAGGCTTACGATGGTGCGATCTCTGCTCTACACAAACATGACTACAGGTTTCATGGGCACACTAAGCAGGCTCAGCCAAAAGCCAAACTTGCCATTAATTCCAGCCCATAAACCCCAGCACTGCAGAGGCCTCTGCTAGAGACAAAGAGCAATGACATAAAATGACTGCTGGAGCTTTCAAGAAAAGCAGCAATGGCAAGAGAAGCAGAAAACAGTTGTAACTGCCAGGAGGTGATAAAGCCTCAAGATGCGTCGCAGCACAAAGTCAGTTGCTCAATAACTTTTTTGGCACATGCAGCAAGTGGCTAAATAGCTAGAGAAGTGCCACTCAGATGCCATTTGTGTGAATAACTGGTAGTGGCTCAGTGAACATCCATTTGTTCATTTATTTAAGTTTAAAGTGCTCACGTGCTTTTGTGTGCTTTGCATGGCAGCTGCTTGATGTGCTCTTGGGCTGAAGTGGGGTTAGCGGCCCTGGGGCTGGGCTGGGGCTGCGAGCTGCTCTGAGCTGGCTGGAAGGGCAATAGGTGTCAAACTCTGCAGGAGAACAGGGCATCCTGGAGCTGGAGATGCCATGGAACGGGGCAGGCATGTTATCTGCGACCCTGCCTGTGCCTCTGTCATCGGAGCACTTGGTGTACGAGTCTATTCAGATTCTGGACCATCAGCTTGGTTTTCAGCTGTGCTAGAGATGAGTGGGGCTGCAGGTCAGCCTCTAACCTTTTTCTCACCAAAACAGACATTTCCCACCAGCTTTAATGCAAAACACCTGAGCTTTCAAGGTTCCTGAGTTCCACAGGGGCTCCTGCTCACACTCCAGTTGTGCCACGGAGAGTCAACGCAGCTGGGACCAACTCATGTGCTAGAAGAACTGTCGTGTGAGGCAGTTTGATTTATCAGTGACTCCTCTGCATGATCGTGGTGGAACGTTCTCCCTGTTACCAGACAGGCAGGCAACTCAAACCCCTTTGGATCCTGCTGCTCTTTAATGCTGGGGTGTAATTTAATACTGGGGTGTAATTGTAGCTAAATGGGGCAAGGAGAGGGTTGCTTCAGGGAACTTGAGTCTTTCTTTCTGGGAAGGGCAACAGACACAAGAGAGCTGCCTGCCAGCCCTCTCTTCGCTGGCAGTATTGCTATTGATTGTGGATTAAGCAAATATGATCAGTGAGAACCCCTTCGCCTTTGGGTCTCTTCCAACCCGGTGATTCTGTGATTCTGTTGATAAAACCTCTTGCTAAGAACTGTCATTTTGATGTTTAATTCTATTCCATTTATTTTGTTGTTTGTATCTCACACCTTTCTTTATTTCTGAGTTAAAAGGGAGATGTGATTGAGGATTCATGGAATATGTCGACTTGGTAGGGACCCATAAAATTATTGGGAAGAGTAAGAGGATGCCTGGACGAGCTATTAGAGACTCCTGTTAACGAGAGAATGTTAATGGGAGAATGAGAGCTCTGGGCCTCTGTAAGGAGAGTTGAACCACTGGTGGTACAAGAGGCAGATGGAAATGAACTGTCTTTGCTGCCCTGAAGAGAGGAGAGAAAATAATCCCTGGGCTTTGGGGTGGGGGCAATGAAAATGAACATTTCCTTCATGGCAAGTGTACAAGTCACTGCTTTGAAATCTACCCCATTTTCATCTTTGGGATTTCCAGTTTCAGAACTGATTGTCAGAACTTTGGGTGGAGCTAGAAAATCACCAGGAATTATGATGGGGTGAAACCCCCCAGTGACTTCTGAAAACCTGACTGCCATTCCTGCCAGTGGTGCCTCCTTTGCTCACAGTTAATACTTTTATTCACCTTATTTCCTTAGAAATATGACTGTTATTTTTTTGTGTTTTCATGAAACAAATTTGCATGAGAGATGCATTCGCTGGGATCTCAGCAGAGACGAGGCTGGCGTTGCCTCTCTAAACAGCTCCACACGCTTCTGTTTGTGTTTGTTTGCTGCCTGCAAAATACTCTCAGCTAATCTCACTGGCTGAGGACATGACAAAGTACCAGAAAGGCGCTGGTACACAAATGTTGACACTCTTAGGAAAGAGTAAAAATGATAAATGTTTTACTGTATAAAGATAAAGATAAGGATGTATTTTGGGAGCAAGACTGGCAGTTGCAATACCTGTTGGCGTTTTTATCTTAAGATCTAGAGTGTAAGGAAAGGCACAGAAGGTCTATCAGCAAATCTACAGTGGCTTTCTTTAAAAAACAAACTCTGTATCTGACTTTCAAAGTGTCTCTTATCAGAGATGGGAAGGAATTGTAGGGGGGTTTCCAAAAGCATCTGAAGAGCAGGTTCTTCATTTCCTTTCACAGAGTGTTAGCCGGAGTCAGTCCCAGATCACAAAGGCAAAACCCAGGGCTTTTCCCTTTAGAAGTGGATATTTTTGCTTTTCAGCAAAGCAAATAATGATACAGATTTCAGGGAACAGGCATGTCCTGCCATGTTGGGAAAAACAAAACACATCTGAGAAACGGCTCAGTGAGAAAAATGTTATTTTTTCAGAAACCTGCCTGGTGCCGGTGTGTCCCTGATCCTCCTGCGGGTTTTAAGGCTGTAGGTTGTTTGGGGGGAGCTGCGTGAATTTGGTGAGGGCCTGGATTTTTGGCCTGCTGGCACCAGCTGGAAACCTGATGTAAATTAACGTTTTGATCAGCTTTGGTTTAAATCAAGCAGAATCTGCAGGAACAGCTTTTCCTGCAGTCCTTGGCCCCTCTGCTCTCAGGTCAGGACAGAGGCAGCTCCTCCATCCAGCACTAAGGAGATTGGCTTTGGTCCATTGACCTGGGAACATTTTTCCCCGACTCCTTGGGTGGATCTATTGGAGATGCACACATAAGTGTGCAAGCAACGTGCTCAAAGAGTGATCTTGCAGTTGCACGGCCCATCTCCTGCATCTCCCAGCATCTCCTGCATCTCCCAGCATCTCCTGCATCTCCCGTCTACCTCCGCTTCCATGCAGCCCAGCAAGGTTTGAGGGGCCGCTGAACAATAGGAATATTGCTCAATGCATCAACATTACAGAGGCAAATTATGATAAATTACCTCTTGTACACCCACTGGGAAGGTTTTGCAATCATCATTAGCCCTCGGAAAGTCTTCTGCTTCCTGTGGTGGCCTAATGATTGCGCTCCGAGCTCCCAGATAAATCACGGGCTGAACAACGGGAGGGCCCTGTCGCAGGCAGTGTGGAGAGAGATTCCTCACAGGTATTGCTATTATTTTGTGAAAACCTGCGAGAGGCATGGATATCGCCTGCATCCTGAAGAACCACCCTGAAGTCCTCTTCAGCGTTAATCACCCCTGACAGCAGGTAGGACTTCTTAGTGTGTTGTTGCTCGTCATCTTGATGGTCAGGCCTGGGCTAATTACCAGAGCTCAGGGGTTCTCCTCCTCTGTTTTATTCTGTTCAGCTTCTCCACATCAGTATCTTTTATCTCCTACAAGGTTACGCTCTGCACCCGCTAAGAGCAAGCGCGCTGTTTTTACATTTGTAATCTGTAGGCTCTCTCTTCCAATTTGCCTCCTACCGCAATTCATTACCGCGGGTTGTGTGTTTGTATGAGTAACACAAGGTAAAAGCTGCCCTCCAGCTCTTCCCTTGGCACCTGCCAGCTTCTTGTTCCTAATAACCTGTTTCTGTAAGTGTCCGTCGTCATCCCTCTTCCGAGCTGCCCTTGTTTCTGCTGTGGGTTGTGTGAGGACGTGGGTGGCCGAGGCTGTTGTCCATCTGGACACCAGAGTGGCTGCTGGAGGGCTGAGCTGGTGGTTCTGCCTCTGCCTGCTCGGAGCTGGCTGGGAGAAGGAAAAGCTTTACCCTCTGCACAAAGTTGCCTCCAGCCTGGGAGCGAAGCCCTCCAGAGAGGCAAAGCTCAGCGCTGCACCCTGTGTCCTGCTGGGCAGAGGGAAAAGCTGTCGGTGTAGAAACCAGAGCCTGTGGAATAGATATAAAACCACTTAGCTGAGTGTGTTGACAGCAGCGTGGTTCGTCCCTGGCTTTCGCCAGCAGCCCTGCGTGGGCAGCGCTTCCTCAGCAGCTGCTGTCCTGCTTCTCTGCAAATCCGCTCGTGGCAACGAGGACATTAATGGTGATTTGTACTTCTGTAACATGGGAAACCACAGCTGCGAGCAGGGAAGCAGCAAGGCATGAGTAGTCACATTCGTAGATGTAGACGGTTATTTTAGAGGCTCCTGTTTTCCATACAAGATACTCACAACTTAGCCAGCAGCTTTACAAGTTCTGGAGTTTGCCTTGTTAAAGAAAATCCCTGAAAACCTCCCTGAAAGAGAAGGAATTTTGCCCTCAGATGAGGCATTCCAGTAATTTGAAATAGCTTCATTTTAAAATGAATTTTGTTGTAATCCTGTAGGGCTCGAGATTCACAGAACTATCCAAGTGCGATTAATTTTCTCAAAACCAAACATCTCAGTATTCTGGAAAGCTTCAACATGGGGTTTGCATCCCTCCAAAACAATTCTTGTCTATAAGCACCTAGAGCTGAAAATTCCCTGAAATCAGAGCTCAGACTATATTAACCTGCCCAAATGGACTGGAGCGCTCCCCTCTAACGCTGTCTCGTTCCAGCAGGGAATCACTGAGACAACTGGCCTGGGGAAGGGAGCAGGTACCCGTGCGGTGAGCTGATGGCTCGTGCGGTGCCTTCACGAGGACTTGGGACTATGTGAGCACAGGCTGCTTGGTCAGCCCTGCCTGGCACCCAAACCCTCCCTGGTGGGAGCACAGAGCCCTCTGGCTGCGGGCAGCCCCCCAAAAGGTTTGTATCAGTGGGGGGTGGGAGGAAAGTGTTTGTGTCATTGTCTGTAAAAGGCCATGAGAATAAAGCACGACATGGGATCCCACATTCTCTCTGTTAGATTCAATGCTCCTAAAAAGCTGTTGCTTTGTGCTTTTACCTCCCTGCCCTGCTGACTTGGTCTGTGCTGAACTGTAGAGCTCTCCTTTCAAACCATCAAACTATGTTCTCAGTTACATCCACGTGAGATAAAAGTACAGGTAAAGTGTTGTATGATTCCTCTGTTTTCAGCTTACTCCCTGTGAAGGGGCTTGTGCCCCTCTGTCTTTTGGGGGCTGGTGCCTGTGTGACCCCCTGGGGCTGCAGTTGGAGGCTCCAGCGCCTGGCATGTCCCCTCTGAAGGTCCAACAGGAACAACAGCAGCGCAGCACAGTGCTGACGCTGGTGGTTCTGGGTTTGAATGGCTGGGGAATGGATATTGTTGGTGAGATGCTGCAGATGTATTTTGGCCGTGGCCGTCTCAAGGAGAGCAATCTTGCTCTGTTTGGAGAGGTTCTTATTGCGCTGCAATCCCTGTCTCAGCTAAGGCTAAATGGAGAGGCCGCTGGGTATGACGGATACAGCGGTGACTCAGCCCTGGACGTACCTCTGTGTGGATCTGCCAGAAAGAGGTTTCAGCTTGTTTGCTGCCTTGTCAAGGAGCAGTCATGCATTATTGAGAGACCACCCAGAGTCTTTACAGAGTAATGCAATTAGTTCTTTCCTCCGCTGTGTACAAACGTCAGCTTGAGCTGTCCGTGAAGATGGAGGAGCACTTGATAGCTTCTTCATCCATCTTTTTAAAGGGAAACAACCTGAAGAGATGGGTGCAATTTCAGTATTTGTAACCCAAACTTCTCTAACTTTCACATCTTAGTGTTTTATTCCTGAAGGCTCTGTTGTGGGTCAAGTGGCGCTGTGTGTAGTTCAATAGCAACCTCCTTTCTCCTGCCAAATTATCAGGTAGGATCAGAGAGGCTGCAGGTGGACTCCTGCCTGTTCGTGGCTGTAACACTGCTGGAGGCAGGGAGATTTATTACAGGAGACATAAATAAGAATTTGCAGAGTTCATTATTAACGTAGATGGAGAACTGTGGAAGGAAAATACATTAAAGTGCAAAATGAGCTTTGTTTCTGCCACCAGCACAGCTCCAACAGTTTATTTTGTCTCTGCCTTCTGAACATGCTCTGTCTCATGCTATTTGTCCGGGGGAGGCAGAACCACTTCGGAGAAGCTGATCTCATGGGCTCTGAGAACTTTGCTTCTACCAAGCTGTTCACAGGGGGTGGAAGGAGACCTTTGTCTCAGCCCTCAATAGCTATGAGTATGTGTGAAATGTTTGCCAACAGAGAGTGATATTTAGCTGGTGCGGAATGTTGTAATCCCTTAGCTTTTTGTGTAACTGCAGCTTCTTCCATGAGCCAAGGAGCAGCCCCCATATGTTGGCAAACACTTCATACACTGCAGGCTGAAGTGATGCTCCTCCCCGCCCTTACACAGATCTTATTTGTTATCATCTTCTAGGTTTTCAGCAGCTCTGTAAAAGGGGGAAGGCGCTCTCTGGCCATCCCACGGAAGAAAGGCCTCGGTTCCATCTGGCCAGCTCTTACCTCACCACTTGGCTCAATGTTTTTCACCACTGAGGTTTAAACTGCACTACTCATGATATCGGTGTCTTCTTGGGACGGCCACCCAGGCCCTCAGGTCAAGGTAAAGCGCTCTAGGACATCACGGTGTTAAACCTCTTAGCTTTTGCTCTCCCACAACCCTTTAAAAGATGGCAAAGGCTGAGGCAGGAGAACTACAGCCACGAGATCTTCGAAACACAGACGAGAGCCCGAGTGTTTCAGGGTAGAACATTAATCATTAGCAAAAACACAGGTACATTTTCACTAGGATATAGTCTTACTGTATCCTGTTCTTGTCTCATTTGAGTCATCTCCTTTTCTGCACTGCTAGTAATACAGGCAGTTCTCTTAGGGATCTATTTTAAACCGTGCCCCTGGTCTGCGTTCCAGCCGTGTGCTGCCGCAGGTGGAGCTGGAACGAGATCCTGAGATATGGAGCAGAGGGAGGCGCTTGGGGTGACCTGCCTGCTGGAGCCCCTCAGCCCGGCTCACCCAGCCTCCCCATCCACTGTTGGTTTGGTGCTGCTGCAGCTGGAGAGCGAGCTGGCTTTAGTGGTGGGTTTTACTGGAATCGTTATCTGTGGTGTCATTTTCAGTACTACTTAAAATTTGTCTCCATCAGCCTCCTTCCCGGCCCAAATTAAATGTCCGTGATCTTCATTTGCAAAGAGTGTGTGGGTGGTAACGGAACGCCTTGCTTCAGCCTGCAGAGTTTAATCTGCTAGTCCTAAACTGCTGGAAAACAACCCTTCCTCTAACACAGTGTCCCTGGGCAAGGGCTGGAAAGGCTTTCTCCAGCTGAGATGTCCTTTTCCACTTGGAGCTCATTTTCTTTTGCTTTCTCTTCTCTGTTTTCCACTCTCACTACCTTTCTGCTATGTTTTACTCTCACAAATTCCAGTTCCTTTGCACAGCTTGTTTCTTGGTCAGGAGATACCAGTTGTGTTGTAGACCTCGCCTTTATTTTTGAGCAGTATTTCAGCTTATGTGCCCTTCTCTAGTCCTGGACTTTTAGGGTATTTTGAAGTTATTTTTTTCCTGTTCTGATCAATACAGTCACTTTCCTAAGATGTTTACATTTCTTCATACATCTCGTATGAGGCTCTCTAATGAATGCCTAACACGTTCACAAACAGCAATTATTTTCTACCTAGTTCAGTTTGTTTGAAATTGTATGTTTATCTCCTGGCATGTTCTAGACCTCCACGCGGATGCCAGAAAGGTAAAAGGGACTAAGAATAAGTGGTGCGTAAAAAACAATGCAAAAAAGGTTAAACCGCATAATTTATCTCCGGAGTGGCAGAGTTTTAGCGTCTGCTCGCTAAGGCTGCACCAAACGCTGCTGCTGCTGCTGGGCAGCTGCGCTGTGCCTCTCGCTGCATCCCAGGCGAGTGCGGCCGTCAGGATGCTGAGGTCCCTCGCTAATTAAAACCCCTCCAGGTCTGGGGCTGGCTGGTAAGCAGTGAGATGGGGGATAATGAGGACCCCATTGCCGGTGTTTTCTGTCCTAATTTTGAGTTGCTTACAGCTGCTTCCAGGTTTGACTCTTCCTTAAAACCTGACCTCTCTGCTCCAGGCTGCTCCCTGCTTTCTCCTAGGAGGATCCTGTCTGCCTGAGCCGTTTCTCACTAATGTCAATCAATGATAGAGGGAAAACTATTTCAAGCACTTCAATGTTTTGCCTGCTTGAAACTCTTGAAAATACCACTGAGAACATCCATTTTAAGATGTTTGCTCTAAACCTAAGGGTTGTTTTTTTTCCAGGGATGTATTTTGTTCGGTGTCCTTGATTTTACTAATGAATGAAATGCTTTTGCTCGGCCCTTGTGCTGCGCTGGGGATGCTGTTAGAGGCACAGGGAGTTGCTGTTGGGAGCGTGCAGGGTTGCAGTGTTGTGCGTGGGGTGATGATGCCAGAAGGGCTCCTCTGATGTGGCCTTCACAGGGCTAAAGCCCCTTGGTCCTCAGCAGTTCACCCAAGGACAGACACGAACCGCAGCCGCTTCCTCTTGGCACAAGGACATTCGAGAAGATAATAGGTGGGAAAAATAACAGTTGATCCTGAGGCTGAAACTGGAAGCTGGTTCTGAATATAAATTAGCATGTGACCTCAAACTGTCCTGTTTTCTGTCTGCTTGTCAGCATCTCTCCTTGCCCAAGTCCAGCCTTTGTTTTTCTGGAGTCCCTCTTCCACTTTCATCGTGTTACCCCTCTGGTAGCCCTGCTCCTGGCACAATCCTGTGCTGCCAAGGGCAAGACAATGCAGTCTGACTAAAAACGGGTGCTCTTCACTCTGCAGTGATGTAAAAACCCCTCTTCAGTCCTGCAGGGGTTGGTTCTAGGCCTCCCTTGGTTTTTGCTGAGTACGGACAGTCGGTTTTCTTTAAATTAAGCTTGTGCTTCGAACTAAGTGACGGCTGGTAACTTGCAGCAGAGGACGGTTGTCAAACTTGCTGCTCGTACTGATTTCAGAAATAGCTCCGGCTGGCACTCTCCAGGGTCAGCAGCCCCAGGTCTAGAGACAGGCACGAGCACTTTAACCCATCTGGGGAGGCATGAAAGCTGGTCCCTGCGCTAGGGGGTCAGTGTTCATCTCCCCTTCCTTACATCTCTTACATTTCTTAAAAGAAATCTCTGTCTCCGAGCTGGTCATGGGAGAAGGTCACCCTAGGGATGACCCAGCCCACCAGCACCTAGAACCACCAGTGATGTGCACCATCCCGAGCATCATTTTCCCTGCAAGTGTGTACTGGAAGGAACTGCATCTTCTCCCTCCTCCAGCCAAGTGGAAGCTCTGCTCATGAGGCAGCCGAGCACCCACTTCACTCAGGTGCTTACCCTCCAGTGCTAGTCCTCGACTGGCTGAAGATCCTCTGGTATTCAAGACTAATAGTTGAAACGTCCCTCGGGTTAAGAGAGGAAAAAAAGCTTTGAGGAAAAGCCTTTGGGAAAAGGCTGCTCATTCTGTGGGTAAGATAAGCCTTGTGGCTTTTCATGTATAAACACTCATATATCAATATATACACAACCTGTTCCTGCAGCCCTGCTTGAGGTGACTGTGTGGTGAGAACCCAACTGGCAATTTTCATGCTTCAGTCACAGTCTAAAGATGGTGGCTTTTTGCCCCTCTTCTCCTAACGCTGAGCAAGAGCTGTTGGGAGACTCAAAAGCAAAGTGTGGATGCTCCCCAGGGGGAGCACAAAGAGGAGAACGCAGGATGAGGCGGTTCCTTTAAAAGGCTCGTAGTGTGAGGGGTGTGTGACCTGGGGAGTTTCCACTGTGGGTGACACTGATTGTTTGACCTCCTTGTTTCTAGATCCTCTCTCTTAGCAGAATCCACCACATCCCATCTGCATCCCTTGGGATGGGGTGTGGGTAAAGGGGGGTGAGGACGAGTATGAAGGAAGGGAGGAGAAACATGGACTTGTCGTCATTTTGTCTCCTAGGTATGTTTAGGTTGAGTGTTTCCTTAATCTTATGCTGATGGCAATATCTAAGAATTATAAATTACTTTTTTTTTGTGGAATGTATGGGCTGAGGCACAAAAGCTCTTAAAACCTGTCAGTCTGAGAACTTTAAAGTATTCAGGAGAATCCCATGAAACCTTCCTGTGTGTAAATATTTAGGCGCTTGTTACTTTGCATTTACTTGACCTGTGCTGACTCTTCCAGCGCAGTAAACTGGCAGATCTCTCAGATGTCTTTTCTTTCCCAGTGCTGCTGTTTGGGTCTGAAAAATTAATTGGGCATCTTCCCCAGCACCAGCCGCAGAAGGCTTATTTTCCACACAGCGGTGACAGCTGCAGAGTGCTTATTGTCTTTGGGATGCTCCAATTATGAAGTCTGGGAAGCTGAGGATCAGAATGGTTTTTAGGTCAAGACTCCAGCAAGTAAAACTGAAAGATGTTAAGGGTGGGCAGAGCAGATGTTAAACATTTCACTGTGAGTTAGAAACACATTTAAGGAAAGTATTACGTTTCCTTAGCTGTTGTGCACTCATACCTCATCCTGGAGGTTCACGAGGAGTGTTTTGATTATTCCATTTCTATTAATGGGCTTTTATAGTGTCTTGCAATGCTACGATAAGGACATTTTCTCTTATTAAAACGGAATGGCTCTAACTTGTACTCTAAAGGGAGAGGATGTTCCTCCTGATCCATCTGTGAGCTGCGCTCTGTGGATTCATCTGTACTGAGATGTGAATCTGTCTCCAGATAACGAACATCATAAAAGCAGCAACTGGATCTGAGTGTTGCACAGATCTCACTCCCTTCTCATGAGACCAAAAGCATTTGAGTGTTTGACTTTTCTCTCTCTCTTTTTTTTAGCTTTTTCATCCTGCTCTTGCAGACTGATACTGGCCACCTCCATTCATTCCACTGTTCTCCTGACTGTTTCTCACTTCTCTTCTGATCACGTGAAGCCCACTTCAGATGAACCATTTCTCTAATATGTTTAACAGGCTGGGGCTTCTTGTCTGTTCCAGGCTTTGGGGTGGATCAAAAGGCAGATATTGGGTACGGACCTTGCTGAGAACAGCTGCCTCAGCTGGGGGCACCTTGCTTGTATCAACACCCAACGTACTATTCACGTCCTCTGTGCTCCCTGCTGAGTGCACAGGAGTCGGGTTTGCTGCAGAGAACTGAAGCCTTGCCTGAAAAAACCTCAGTGGTTTTGGGTGAGAGCACCCAGCGGTGCTGCTGTTTGCAGCCGCTGACCTCTCACACTGCAGGCGGTGTTTGCTTTATATAAATAAATTGCTTGAAGGCGCGATAAAAATGAAGAGAAAACGCATGACTGCCTATGACACTTGAGGAGGTTTGGTGTTTTCTAAGTTTGCTGGGATGTGGCTGAGGGGTTGATTTAAAGAACAGCGTCGTTGCAAAGGGATGTGGACGCTTGCTGTCAGTTCCTAATGTCTCTGGCTGTTTAACAGTGGTAGCCCAGCTGCCCCCTCCTGTCCCTGGGCATCAGGAGGGATTCCTGTCAAGCCCTCGCGCTGCTGCGGTACCAGCAGTGTCAGTGCGATCACTCACAGCGGCTTCACTCAACGAGAGCGAACAGTTTATTTTTTACATAGTGGATTTGCTGTGATCTAGGTCAGTGCTTGTGATGCCAAATTCTCCTTCCAGGGTTGTTTAGTAAGCTCGAAAAGCCCCCACAAAACCAGCACTTGCAGGGCTTTTCAAACTTCCAGGTTGTCACATGCCCCCATTCAGGGTTTGGTGCTCGGCTTCCCGGGGGGGGGAAAGGTTTGGATTTATTTTTGCTGGTTTCTGCTCATTATCCTTTGTGAAGCTGAGAACAGCGAGTTATGCTCTTCCCCATTAAGTTTTGTTGCTTGCAAGCTGCATTTCACAGATGGGGAGGCTGCAAGGGTAGCTGTGGTCAATAAGCAGAGACCAAAGTGGGAACCTGGGGAATATTGATTTGAAATGAAGTCTCAGTATCATAAACTCGCTGTCTGGGAGGAAGGCTAAACACACAAGGATTGGGGGGTCAATTCTGTATTCCAGCAGTTTCACAGAGTTGCATGAGAAAGATTATTCTTTTTCTCCCCTTTTTTTATATGGGGTCAGCTTGTAGTAATAAGCTATCAAATTCTGTCACTGCAATGTTCCAGCCTCTCTAAGCAGGGCTCCTCATTTCATTTTGCACCCTGGGTCTTGGTTCAGAGCATCACCCTGATATACTCATGTGCCAGCGTTTTTCCTTGCCTGCTTTCAAATTAATTTAACGTGACATGATAAAACCGGGGTGACTAAATAGTTTCAGTACTTGGCAAACTATATTTAATGGTGGTTGGTGAGGAAAGCNGACTTGAGATGCTCAGTCCTGGCCAAGGCGACTCGTGAGCCGAAGACCTTTGTTGGCAGCAGGTGGACGCTGGAGGTGATGGTGCAGCTCCCGTGGCTGAACCCGAGCCCTGTGCTGCCACGAGGTAAGCGAGTAATGACAAAGACAGTTTGTTTCTTGCTCCTGTGACCAAAACGTTGAAAGCCAGTTGTGCTGATGTGAGGGAAGTCAGGACCCTGCCCCGGGCGTTCTGTTTCCCAGGGCTGCTCAGAACTGCATCTACCGAGTGGGTGAGGGCCGAGAACAGCAAGTTGTCCCCACAGCTCCATGCTCTGTCCTGAAAGAGCTCATGGCCAGCACAGATGGGACTGATTTTTAATTTTTCTCTTATTATTTTTGTGCGTATTTGCTCAACGTTTCCAAAACATCTCAGTTACAGTGAGCTACGCTCTCTGATTCCTAAAGCTTCTCTATTTTTCTGCAAAAAGACGTGGTACCTTATTCGCTGATGAGTGTTAAATTACAGCTCTCAAAGGAAGGGACCACAGCAGAGGTAGAGATGTCCTTGAGCTCTTTAGATGAGTGCTGGAGCCTCACCATCCACCCGAGTGCTCTTCTGCATGGGAAGATCTGGAAATGTCACAAACAGAGTTTTCGGAGACGTCAGAATTGGAACTCCGAGCGCCTCTATTGCTATTGCATTTTCACAGCTGATCTACCATTACAGCAGCTCACACTTTGTGCAAACCAATTAAAATGAATAAGTGCACTCTGATCTAATATTCAAGTCATTTTTTGGCGTGCAATCATTCATCATAAACGCACATAAAACTGGAGTTCAATTAATCAGCTCGTACAATGAGCTTGTCTCTTGCTATATTTTCCTAATACATTTTCTCTTTGAATAAAAATGTAATTGTCAGTGCAAAATATCAAACTCGAACCACATAACAAATAGCTATGGATTTGTAATTAAACCCAATAAAGCCTAAGATGAAGTATAAAAAGGCAGAGCGCTAAAATCCAATTAAAACTTATTATGAGAAATACAATGCC
>WAAB01022605.1:6245-61520 GCA_013389865.1 Piaya cayana
ACTGGCCTCCAGCTGGATTTAACTCCATTTACTACCACATGGGCCCGGCCATCCAACCAGTTTTCCGCTCAGGAGAGTGTGTGCCTGTCCAGGCCAGAGGCTGACAGTTTCCGCAGCAGAATGCTGTGAGAAACTGTGTCAAAGGCTTTACTGAAGTCCAGGAAGATACATCCACAGCCTTTCCCTCATCCAGCAGCTGAGTCACTTTGTCATAGAAGGCCATCAGGTTAGTTTGGCAAGACCTACCTTTCTTAAACCCATGCTGACTGGGCCTGATCACCTGGTTCTCTTGCATGTGCTTCATGATAGTACTCAAGATCACCTGTTCCATGAACTTCCCTGGCACTGAGGTCAGACTGACAGGCCTGTGGTTCCCTGGATCCTCCCTGCGACCCTTCTTGTAGATGGGCACAGCATCAACCAGCTTCCAGTCCAGTGGAACTTCCCCAGTCTTCCAGGACTGTTGGAAGGTGATGGAAAGACATACTTCTTTTGTTCCTGCTCTCCCTATATTGCAGCCCTCTGAAGATTGTGCGTATGAAACACTGGCTGCCAGTTAAGCTCACAGTTTTACTGACAGCACTAGAGTCCAACTATCTGTGTGCTTTGGTAGCTATTTCCACACGTCATGAGATTGCCCTGGACCCTTCTTTCCTCAGATGCAAGCCTATCCCTGTTCACATCCACCATCTGTGGTATGACTCAAAACCCCCTTGCAGATCCCTGTAATCCAGATAGATAAGCAAGAGTGGGGAGTATTTCCCATGTTTTGTGGCTGAACACATACAGGAGTTTCTGATTGCATGTTAATGAGTTTCTAGTGAAGAGCAGGGATCACAATGAACAGGCCTTGTATCACCAGCTCCTAGACGCTGTCCCTCCCTGAATCATCCAAATCCACCTTCACGGTGGCTGCCCACTCTGTGCCAATGACAAGCTGATGCAACAGGAGCACATTTCTACTTAAGGCAACTATTACAGTGAAATATAATATTGTGGCAGCTTCTATCTCCATGACTGCCATAAAAATAACAGCACATACTTGTCCAGACACTCATATTGTGCTGAGCAGAGCGTAGTGCCACTATGAGCCTTGTACTGGGGTTTAAAAACTCAGGCTCTGTGACTGGATGGCATTAGAACTCAGCTGGAGTGAAATTTCCTCAACAGTTTGGAAGATAAAAGTCTTAAAGTGACAAGGCTATAAAATATGAGTCAGATGTCCACTGCAGATGATACACTTATTTTTTTTTCCTGTTTTGCTTATATACAACCAGTTTAAAATCACCCTCTAGAAATATCACACCTGACCCCAAAATGCCTTTCACGAAACTCCTGTTTCCAGTGATGCTTTCACAGAGCAGGTGACAGCCTGCACTTCAAAACAGACTGAATGCAAAGCTGACTAAGGCTGACAAAAGGGCTGCAGCAGGCTTTGAGTCAGACCTGTATTGATTTTTATGTGAATAAGACACAAGGCAAGCCCTCCGTAAATGACCACCAGAGACTTTACACAGCTTCCCTACATTGATCAGAGGAGGCTGAATTTCTTTTATAAATAGCATTCTCTGAAAATTAGTCAATTAGTAAAGAGAAAAAACAATAAGGTAGTAGGTGTAGCATCTAGACAATCTCTGAAATAGAGAAACATAACAGAAAATTTAAAGAATTGGCTGGTTACATGTATATGCACTAGATGGGAACAGCTCAGCTGTCAGAGACAATTCTGCCTAATTACTGGCAAGACTGGATGGGGAGTGAACAAACATATGAGTTCATTAGGATCAAAAGCACGACTTAGATATGGCATGTTCAAGAGGCTACACAAGAAGCCAAAAGCTGTGAGTCCCCAAGGAGAGATTTCTGTGCCCACAATCTGATAATCATCTATAGCACTCTGGGGTGAATAGTAAGTTCAAGTGCCCACTGTGAGCACCTGGACTTTTGTCATGGCCACAATTTTAAGCCCAGAGTGAGTGTGATTAACTGATACTGGTTTGCCTGTGACTTGTGTGGTACAGCTGAGTGAAAACCAGGCTTTGTATTTATGTGGATAACAAAAATCAAAATTATTTAGGGGTAAACCACAAAATAAAATATAAGAAACTTGAAGAGTTTGATTGAATTGATTCGCTAGTGCTAGGTGACCTGTTAAAGATGTTTCATTTTCACTTTGGCACTACTTAATGCTCTCCAACACCTTTTTCTCACTTTAGGGGTGAACCTGGATCAGTTTTGAAGTGAAGAATGGTGTTTTAAAGTAAGGAGTAGAAATGTTTCTTTCTTCAATGTTGAATGGAAATGGTGCAGCATTTTCTAAAACAAATTCCTGAATGTCAAAACTCACAAAAATATTGAGGTTTGATATGCTTTCACCATTTTTTTCCCCTTGGAAATGTATCAAGTTTGACTCAATTACTTAAAAAGCAGCTGTTAAAAGATTCACTAGTTGAGAAAAGATCCCTCCTTCATCTAGTCTAGGGCTAAAGCTGTGACCCACAGCCCTGTGGTGTAGGTCTTTCTTGCTGCAGCTATAGGAGGCAGGTATCTTCTCCTGACATAAATTTACCAGTGAGCCTCTTAACTCAGGAAGTATAAAATATGTTGAGTGACACAGCTGTAATACCAGAGCCATGTAGTGTAGAATCAGGCATAGGCTGCTAATTTCACACTGTTGGGGAAAATGCAAGAGTTTAAAGTTATTTAAAATTAAAACAATTCTGCTTATAAAATACATCTGAGGAGTTTGAGCAAAAAAGGTAAATGAATACTTAGAGCAGGGCACTTAACTAGCCTTTGTAGCAGCTGATATAACTCACCTTGGGCCTTGCTGTCTTTCTTGCAGGTAAGGGTAGTTAGTTATGTAGGGTCTGCTCCAAACATACATTCAGGGACTTGAGCCCTCCATGTCCTAATGGTGAAAAGTTGCTGCTGGGTGTGTGCATTGCCTTAGGTTGGATGTTTAAGAGGATTCCCAGCTGTTCCTAACTGCCCATAGTGTTTGACAGGGTGCTGGAAAGGGAAAAGCCCTAGGCTGGCCTCTCAGGTGTTCCAGGAGTGTAGAGTCACAGGGGGAGGCACACGCTGTGGACTGCTGCTTATGTAGGCACGGGAATCTGGGGAGGTAAAGGCATCTGGGATTCATGGGGTATGGGACTAGATGTGCACTTACTACAGGAAGGGGTCCCCACAGCTGGGAGGGCATGTGGGACAGAGGGAACTGCTGGGGAAAGGAGTGGGGAATCAGGGAGACCTCCATCTGCAGGGAAGCTGTGGGATCCCTCCCGGTGTGTCCCCAGCACATGGGTGCATATCTTCCCACTGGGGCAATGCCATCCAGCACTAAACATCATCCAGCACTAAACTGTCATCCAGCACCTTCTGCTGGAGGGGAGTTTCTTTGTGTAGCCTGGTGGATGCATGAAACCTGCATGAGTCCCCCCCGGTAATCTTAGTCTGATATTAATCCATCACTCAGTGCCATTGGCCAAATCACGCTTTCATTTAAACCTGCATAAAACTGAAGCAGCTCCGCTATTATCTGAGGTATAATGCAGATTTATGTTACTCTGATTAGGAGCAGAGTTTGATCCTGTTATGTTATAACACTGTGATAGCAGTTTTACTAGTCACTGGGGTGCAGAGTAAAAGAATTTTTATTTACTTGCTCTGATTTTTAAGTGCATTTTGCTGTGATAATTTAAATAAAGCATGTTTCAGAAGTGTGGAGCTCTCAGATCAATATATTCTCTGGTGGTGAATTGTAGCCTAATGTCCTGAGCCATGCAGGTCTTATAAAGTACCAGCTAGTAATAACATTTCACCTCAGGGAATCTAGCAGCTCCCACCCTGTTACATACAACATTAGTCCCTGATCTTTCAAAGGGCTCAGCAGCCAGTAGGTCCACATGTCTGTGGGCTGCCTTGTTATCACTGCAGGTGGTGGGTAACTCATTTTCTCATCATGACATACACGGTTTCCTTAGGTGAGGTGTAACAGCACATCATCAACTTCTCTTGGTGAAAGGAATCACTAGAAAAAATCTCGTGAGTATATTTTTGGTGAAAATATCTGGAAACCCATTTTTTCCCACCTCTTAAAACCAGTTCTTTAACAAAAAATGCTGTATTTTCCCTCCTGTGGGTAGCAATTCTACATTTAACGAGGTGTTACCCAGAAAAGCTTGTCACAATGGCAAGACTTAGCAGGTTGGAGACTTGCTACGAGCATCCTTTTAGGAACATAAAGTATTAAAATAACTTGGCCTGAAAACCGTAAAACTTCTGCTTGTGAAAGGAGACTGCAAGGGCCAGAAAAGTCACCTTGCAAAGATGGAGATGGGGACAACAGGTTTCAAGTACATACAAGGACTTGTTCTCCTTCCTAATGCTTTTTACTTGGGCTCTGCAATCTGAAAGGCAATGAAGGAAAGAAAAACTTCCAGTCCAAATGGGAAAGAGATCTCTGGCAGGATTAAATGATGTCCTGCCTTCCAAGTTCTGGTTATGCTGCTAATCATTCCTTTGTGATGGAAACAGATGCCATTGCAATCTTTCTAGAAAATATGCTAGAGCTGTGGTGGAGAGCCTTAAAACAAAAAAATGTGACAACTTGCTGAAACACGCAATCTAAGTAAAAAATGGAGTAGAGAATTTAAAGCCATCCAATGAATAGTGCTAGTTTATAAGAAGAGAGGGCATTGTAATTTAGTCATGGATGAATGTTTCCTGTTTCCATGTAGCATTCACAATCCCTTTTTGAAACTGTGCTTCTGTGGAGAGAGAGGTGTTGGGATTCTCTGGGGTTTTGGGAATATCCTTGCTTTAACCTGAAGACACTTGTCTGTTCCTTCCAGAAAAGTGAGTCTTGGATGCAGTGGGATGAAATAGTTCTACCTTGGATGCAGTGAGATGAAATGGGCTTCTGATTTCATGGTTGAAGTCAGAAGAGATAATATCTGTTCAATTTCCTGAATAAAAATTCTTCTCTAGCATAAGCCTCCTGAAATTCTCTTTTTGTGTCTTCAAAAAGATCAGGATGCAACAATCTGTCCAGGTGTGCACGATCTCTGTACTTGCTGAAAAATAGAATATTAGGGTTGCTTGATACTATATAAAAATTTTAATAAGAGTTGAGTCACATGAAGATTTTCACTGCCTTCCTCTTTTATTCTTAATATCTGTTCTGGCTGTGACTATGGAATATAGCTTGTCAGTGTACGTAGGTACAATCTGATTCATGTTGACATATTGTAAAGACCAAGGAGGTGTTATTCAGGCAGCTGCAAGGACACATCTCAGAGAGGTGGAATAAATGCTGTATTATGCCTCTCTAATGTAAATTTTAAAAGGTTACCTTATTTGTGCAGCATGTTCAAAGACATCAGATCCAAGACCTACTAAGAAGCAGTCAGGAGAGGGTTAAGGAAGCCAGTGATTCCTGATGTTAACCTCTTTCCTCTTTTTTCCAGCTTTGTAAAAGATAAATGTTTCAGATTTTCAGATTTCAATCTGTGGTTCCCAGCAGTGCTTTGGGAACACTGCAGTAGGCCTGCAAATATCGCTAATGCTGGGCCAAGCTGAGATAATGAGACTCAGCAGGAATGACATAATGCCCTAAAAGAAGACTATGATGTAATGCACATTGCAAAAATCTGAGCCAATTTCCATTAGAAAGCCTTGATGTCTAGCACTAATACTGCAATGTGCAAAATTTTGGGGGTTTAGATCTTTCATTTTTAAACATTTTTTTTAAAGAATAATTTGGTCAGGCTTACAGCACTTGTGCAGTCTGTCTTAGTTACTGGAGAAGTTTTTCTCTTGTTCCACACTCTTGCAGTTCATGAAAAGCATTAAGCATTTCACCTTGGTTGAGGTGCTTGCAATATGTTAATAAGAATGCTGTAATATATAGTCTGAACATGGCTGTTTATGCAGGTGAGGCATAAAAGGTGTGTAGCATATTACTGTAAATCTCGTTTAATGAAGGTGTTATGCAGGGATTTATTAGATTCAGTGTACCTCATGGAAAAGTTAAGCAGCATTTGTGCTAAGCCTAGCTTGGTCTTCAGCCAGTGCCATTCCTCAGTCCTTGGTGGAGTTACTCCCCTGAGTAAGGTGAGACAGATTTGGGCCCATGCAGTTTATAAACTATCCTTGTTAGTTTTTCCGTGTTGTATTAATAATTGTGCTGTCAGGGATGCAGGATGTGCCTGCTGTTCAGTGCTCCTGTGATGCATGAACCAGAGTGTACTGGGAGCAGATGTAGGTTTATTTCCAAGGAGGGTAGCCACTGGTGAAGTGGTCTCCAGCCCCATGACCTGCTCACAGTTTGCAACAAGGAGGTGATGGTGATTCACAGGTACATACCTACCTTTGGAGCTGTGGCCTCACATTCTTCATGTGCTTTTTGAGTGGAGGTGACAGGAATTGCTACCAGTGCCTGGCTCTGCCCCTTGGAGGCAGGACAAAAGCTGAGGGTCTGGATCTGCAGCTGTGAGAAAGCTGTAGTGGTTTCTGGTGTTGGAAGGGATGGCAGCAGCTCATGTGAGGCAGGATCCAACTTTGACTGCCTATGCAGCCACATCACCCTGCAGCCATAATGTGGCAATATATTTACTGTGTCTTCATCTCAGAAATAGTATGCCATCAGAGTCATACCTGACATGCTTTCAAAATACCTTCAGTTCTCCAAACCAACCCCAATCAGGGCTGTGTATCTGGTCTCTGGGCTGGGACCAGGGACTTTCCAGAGGTCCCATCCCAATCAGTGCAGGGGTTTCTGCACCAGAACCTGTTTCACTTGCAAAGTAGAACCGTATTGCAGGCTTTTAGACCCTCCATCAGAGACCCAAGGACGTATGTATCTCAAGCATTAGAATCTCTTCAAGGGTGGTTTCATTGGAAACAGAACCTTTAAAAGATGGCCGGTGGGGTAATTCATTCACTGCAGTCCTCTACCATGGCAAGCAGCTATCAACATGGTCTCTGTGACAGAGAGATGATCTGCCCTAACCAAACCATCTTAGCTCAAACAATTGAGATATTAATAGGTAAACTCAGCTGGCATTTGTAAATTTGAGGTTTACAATTTTGCTTATCCATTTTAAGAAACATTGGCAATGTCAGATGTTAAAGACTTGTGTTTACTTGCCTATAAGATGCAAGGTTGCTAACTGAGATTCAGCAGGCAATAAACTTATGACCTTGTTCTAAAAATTAATAAACCACCATAAGCACCTCAAAGAGAGGGAGAAGCTGGCATCTGCTCCTGTTAGTTCAAGCCTAGGCCTGCTTTTCATTTAGAATGGCCTGACTGCAAATGGAGGCTGCTGTATTTTATGTTACAAACTGCCTTCTAAAGGAGATTTACTCAAGACACATGGCATCATTAAACTGGGGATGATGCTGGACGTGCACTGCAACCACACAAATGAAAGGTGAGTTGCTGCCTAAAATAGTTTTAAAAACTCATTATTGTTAATAAATACCAAGCTGCATTATGTGCAGCATTTCATTAAAAGAAGATAGCCAGAAGGAGAGCTTAATTATCTTGCTCTAGCAATTAGCTCTAGGGGCATAAGGGGAATGTATAATTATAGTGTCAGTATCACTTACCTACTTGCCAGTGGGCTGGTGAGACGCTGACCCAGCCCTCTAATCCTGACCTCACTTCTGCCCTATGTGACTGTTGTGTCAAATAATTCAACCTTCTTTCTAGCATGGGAGCTCTCATAGTTCCACAGTTGAGTAATCAAAATGCCCTTAGGACTAATTTTTGTATAAGGACTGGAGCATTTGTAACACATTTTGGCTTTTCCCAAATGCCTGTATGCATATTTAGATACCTACTCACCTTGTCCCAGCTGAACTGAACACAGCAGCCAGGATTATAGTAGCAAAGAAGGTATTATGTGATTTAAGATATTGACAGACAGTACCCAGCCACACTTTGAAATTGCCCTGTTTCAATTGTTCTGAAACCATGTGGAAAACAAAGTTGCTTCTAGTGTCAGCCACACAGGACTAATATTGTTAAGAGCTGTGGAAAGAGAAGTACAGGACAAGGTTTGCAATGCATCCACAACTACAAAAAAAAAGTATGAGTTTTCATCTGATCAACACAGAGGGAGTCAGGGAGTAACAAAACTGTGTTTATACAGTATGAACCAGCCTAGTATGTCCAGAGGCCTTGACTATCCAGTGACACCGCAGATCTTTTCAAGCATATCCCATATACATAGCAGCAGCTACTGCTACTACTGCAGCCAAAAGAGAGCCACTCTAGTGGCTTCCAGTTGCCTGGTGCTAAGGCCGGAATGAACACCCTGTGCATCCAGTGGACCCTGGAGAGAGGCTGCCTGTGGGATGATAGCCTATTGCCTGTTGCAGGCCAGTGGAATTGTGGCTTCTGGCTGCCAGGGGAGATCTGTGAAAGCAGTGGAGACCTCCTGGTAACACCTGTGTAGAGCTGAGTACAAGCCTGTCCTGTTTTGCAAGCTGACTCACCCACCCCTAGGTCTGTAGAAAGAACAAATCACAGCTGCAGCTACAGACAGGAATGCTGAGGGCAACAACACTGGCATTGAGCAGAGAGCAGCCCCCTGAGACTAGATGTCCTAGGAAGGCAAAATTTGGTGGCAGAAGCAGCTCAAGATGCCTTAGGCATGCCTTTAATTTCACAAACATGTTCCCAGTCCCATAGAGATACTCTAACTTGTTAAAGATGTGTTTTCATTTCACGTTTCTGGTGGGTGCTTGGAGGATTTGAATGTACACAAGCTGTAGGATGCTGCAATGCAAGCAGCTGCAAGTCAGGCAGAAGACATGTCAACCCTGTTCTACAACACCAAGGAGAAACATATATTTCTGACTCCTTGGCACAGGCTGGGGCCTCTGAAAGCATGGTGGCTCTTAGCTGCACATCACTGATCAAAGAAACACTCTGGGTGGTTTCAGCTGAGCAAAAGAGGTGTTACACAGTGCTGCTGCTGGCTGGGGAGGGTTTTGGTTGTGGGGGTGGTTACAATGTACAGTCCTTGTGCATCACCAAGACTGGTGTGCCTAGGTCTCCTCATCCAATCCCACCACCTGGAGATCAAGGTGGTCTGACACCCTATCAGACCACCCACCACCTGCCTGTTTCCCTTCAGGCATTTTGCTGTCAGTCCTGTGAAAGTCCCATGAGATGCAAGGGCTGAAATGAATAATTAATGGTGTTAGGCAGAGCTGGTGGCACCTCTTGTTAAGAAGACTGCACAACATTTTTCATTGTAAGAGTCTGTTTCTGGTTGCTCCTCCTTTTGTTGAGCATATCTGCTTCAAGCTGCTGTTTTATTTAAATCTGATCCAAAACAATGTCATTGTTTCTGAAAATGAGGGAGGTGGGAAGTACTATTTTAAAATCCATGTACAACTGGGTATATATGCTTCTATATGTAAAATATGTTGATACTTCTGTGTTGAGCACTCCGGAATGGGAATACAGACAATCAGCATGGTGATCCTTGCCCTTTCTTTGCAAACTTGCCCAAGTGGCAAGCCCAGTTAATGCTGTCTACATGAAGATCTACTGGAGCTGTGTGCAGACCTGGCTTCTCTATGGCACCTCCTGCAGTAAGCCCACCAGCCCCTGGCCCAGCAGGAAAAGTGGGAGTGTGGCCCAGATCTCTCCTCTCTGGCCATACCTCTGATCCAGCTGATGCTTTTCCTGCCTTGGCTATGGCTTTTGCTTGCTCTTGCTGTGAGAAGTTTGTGCACAGCTACTAGCCATGTGTCCCTCCCTCAGATCCAGCTACAGAGCAGGTTTCTGCCAGCCCAGATGGAGACAGGGCATTGGCAGGGCCTGAAAGTGGTGGACGGAGTAAAAATAAGAGGGAAAAGGGGCATCTGAAGCTTTGCTGAAGGATGTCCTCCCATGGGAAATAAGGGCTTGTGGGTCCTGTGTCTTCTTGAAACAGATCAATTTCCCCCTACTTTTGGCTGAGAGTTGTGGAAGCAAGAAAGCACTAAAGGGAATGTCACAGTGTGACTTGGAGGGAAGAAGGAGAGGAAAAAAGTTGGCTTCTTTACTCTTGAAAATTATTTGCATAAGGATATGTGCTGAACTC
This sequence comes from Piaya cayana, assembly GCA_013389865.1. NCBI lineage: Eukaryota > Metazoa > Chordata > Aves > Cuculiformes > Coccyzidae > Piaya > Piaya cayana. The sequence continues at coordinate 16,355 of WAAB01022605.1, forward strand.
AGTATTAAGGATCCAAGGTTTTGGGTTCACAGGGATAGGTTTTCTTTAAAAAGTGTTAACTACTTGAATGTTAGTGACACCCACATGTAAGATACTTGTGCTGTTCCTACAGTCTCTGTGCTAAGCAACTGTCAAACTTCACACTAGTAGAGTGTATGCAACAGCAGTTCCGTAGAATCTTATTTTTGAAGATGTTCTCGTACCCAAAGGTCTCTTCTCTGCCATTCTGCAGCTCAGTTTCAGTTTCATCTGACACCTTTAACATATCTCGTATGTATGACACAACTGCATGACTGAAAGGTAGCTACCTCCGAGGTGTGAACTGGTCATAAGCCAGTGCATTGCCCTTCAGCTAGGCCACCAGTGCAATAAGCCAGGAGCCTTTTATCTGCTTATTTGTCCAGCATCTAGCGAAAGAAAGTTTGCTTGAAATCTGTACTCCTAGTCAAGCTGAAATGGAAGCAATAAAAATAGTAATATTGTAAAGATCAATAATTTTAGTGAAGGGTAGTTTTAAGTTACTCCTCACATGAAAATAACAAAAAATTCCACAAGCTTGCACATCAGATATTTCTTCTGCCTTTATAGTATCTCTCTCTTGCTTTCTCTCTTGCACACACACACACACTCACAAACCTAAAATATCATTAATCTAGTGGCTGGAAGGAAAAGCCAGCCTTAATGGGAGTAAATCCAGGTCTCCAGGTTTACCAACACCCAGCATGATTTCATGCTTCAGGATCCCATCTTTACTGAGATTTGATTGCACTGTTCATGGAAGAACCCCATGTTTAAAGGAAAAGTTTTGGAGGGGAAGAAACTGTACATACATATATTTTACTGCATACTCTAAGTAGAGGTGTGGACCCTTCACAATGAATGCTCTATGAACAGAAGTAGTTGTCAGTACTCCCATGACCCAATTCACCCAGGAAACAGGACAAGAAGGACAGGACACCCCTCTTGAGAGTAAATCTTTCACCCATAGTGCTGCTGGCTGTGTCTCACAGCTCCCTCCTCAGTGAAGTTCTGCATGCTCCATAGCTGCTTGCTGGCCTGAGGAGGGAAACACACAAGTCGGGCTCAACCTGAGCTGGAAGCAGTGAGACATGAGGGGACATTGTTCAGTGGCAGTAGCAGATGCTTTTATTTTGCCTTGGTTCCTGCAGTCCTAGCTTTTCCAAGTTTTGTTTTACTTCCTTGGACTTTGGACACCCCATTGGACCTGCCTTATTCTGCAGACAATCTGCAGTCTTTGATCTATTTTGTCATTTTTGCAAACTTGTATCTATTTTGCTATGCTCTCCAAGGTACAGACTGGTGCCCTCCATACTGTTACAGCGCTTAGCTTAAGGAAGTTCAGACATCTCTTGGGCTCCTGTATTTCAGAAATATAGTTTGTTCCTTCTGACTGCAGTGGAAATATACTTTGTAAGGAATGTGGCCATTAAGTATGATCTTAACGGATTCACCAAAGATTTGTGAACATAGTGCTTTGTTTGGGTGAAGAGTAGGTACACAGCAGGCAATGGTACAACTGTGCTCTCCAGGGCCTTCCAAAAGGTATCCTTTGCTGACTGTATTTGCCAGCCACAATGTACGTGCTTCTCTATATGTCAGGGGAGTTTAGGCAGCTGAGCACGTTGCTAGGCATACTGATGAGGAAATCTATCTACACTCCATGATAGCTATCGAAATGTGAAGTCTTTCCTTCACCAAATGCTAGCCTGGGGCTATAGCTGGACTACTGACAGAGAGGTAAAATGTCATATTACCACTCCCACACAGTTAAATCAAGGTGCTGTGGAGTGCTACTTGTACTGTACAGAAAAAATGGCAGGTGCCACAATAAGACCTTTACTTTCCCTGTTGTTATTCTTCGGGCAAAGATGGATGGAGAGGAATGCTCCAGCATATCATAGAATCATACAATGACTTGGCTTGGAAGTGACTTTAAAGAACATTCAGATTCAACCCCCCTGCCATGATCAGGGTCACCTTCCTCTAGACCAGGTTGCTCAAAGCCACATCCAGCCTGGCCTTGAACACATCCTGGAATGGGGTACCCATGGCTTTTCTAGGCAAACTGTTCCAGTCCCACAGTATCCTGACAGTAAAGACTTTTTTCCCTTACATCTAATCTAAATCTACTTTCTTTCAGTTTAAAATAATTACACCTTGCCCTACCACTAAATATCATTGTAAATAGCTCCTCTCCAGCTTTCTTGCAGGCTCTCTTTGTGTACTGTAAGGCTGCTGCAAGATATTCCTGGACCCTTCTCTTCTCCAGGTCAAGCAACCCCAATGCTCTCAGCGTGTCTTCATAAAAGTGCTCCAGCACTCCGATCATCTTCATGTCTCTCCTCTGGACTCACTTCAACAGATCCATGTCCTTCTTATGCTGTGTCCCCAGAGTTGAGTGCAGTACGCCAGGTGTGGTCTCACAAGAGTGGAGCAGAGGGTGAGAATCACCTCCCTCTACCTAACAGCCTCAAAATTCTTTTCATAGAATCATAGAATCACCAGATCAGAAGGGACCCACCGGATCATCGAGTCCAACCATTCCTATCAAACACTAAACCATGCCCCTCAGGACCTTGTCTACCCATGCCTTAAACACCTCCAGGGAAGGTGAATCAACCACCTCCCTGGGCAGCCTGTTCCAATGCCCAATGACCCTTTCTGTGAAAAACTCCCTCCTGATGTCTAGCCTAAATCTCCCCTGGTGGAGCTTGAGGCCATTCCCTCTTGTCCTGTCCCCTGTCACTTGGGAGAAGANGAGGGGCCCAGAACTGAACACAGGATTTGAGGAGCGGTCTCACCAGTGCTGAGTACAGAGGGAGAATAACATCCCTGGACCTGCTGGTCACACTGTTTCTGATACAAACCAGGATACCATTTGCCTTCTTGGCCACCTTGGCACACTGCTGGCTCATGTTCAGATGGCTGTCAACCAACAACCCTGGGTCCTTCTCCTCCAGGCAGCTTTCTAGACAGACTTCTAGTCTATAGCCCTGCATAGGGTTGTTGTGCCCCAAGTGCAAGTTTTGATGCAGCCCAGGATACAGTTGTCTTTCAAGAATGCAAGTGAACATTGCTGGCTCAGTTTCTGCTTCTCAGCCAACAACACACCCAAATTCTCCAAGCTGCTCTCAATCCATTTGCATCTCAGCCTGTACTTGTGCTTGGGATTTCCTTGATCCATGCACAGGACCTTGCACCTGCCCTTGTTGAACTTCATGAGGTTCTCATGGCCCACCTGTGAAGCCTGTCAAGGTCCTTCTGGATGTCATCCCTTCCAATTGGTGCATTGATCATATCACACAGCTTGATGTCATTGGTAGACTTGCTGAGGGTGCACTAGATCCCACTATCCATGTCACCAGCAAAGATCTTAAAAAATGCTGGTCCCAGTAAGGACCCACAGGGGTCCTTAGTCTTCACCTGGACATCGAGCCATTGACCTCAACACTTTAAGTGTGACCATCCAGACAATTTCTTATCCACTGATCCATCAAATCCATGTCTCTCCAATTAGAGTCAAGGATATCATGAGGAACTGTGTCAAATGCTTTGCATGAGCATGGTTTCCTCACTTTTGAGTTCATAACTCCTTGGCTACCCTACCTTTTATCCTTTTGCAATAGTGAACTTTCTCCTATAGATAAATGTTGGCCTGTTTTTCATTTAAATATTAATTAGGGCTGGCACAATGTAGTGTGTAATATCACCACTCTCTGTGAGGATTAGAGTGATTAGAAGTCTCAGAATTCACTTTAAACAGTTCAATGCTGCTGAGATTTGCAGTCTACCCTCTCCCATGCAACAGCCAGAGTCTTTTGACATGCTAACAAAATTGAAATGAGTTCCTTCATCTTAGACAAGGATAATTAATCTTCAAACACTGTTTATCTTAGCCCCAAAAGCCCTAGAATTCAGAACCAAATTAATTTAAAGTCTGAATCTGCTTTAACTAGTAATTGGTTAATCAACAGGCTCAATATGTAATTATATTCTTTGTTCACACTCCTTACAGACTTGAAAAGACTGTCTAATTCCTATGTGCTTTCTTTCCTATAATTAGAGCATGTGATATACAATGCTGTATGTATAGCGAACAAATTCTTTCCTGGAATAATTTCCCTGAGATTGTTGCCCACAGATTAATTTGGTCTTTTCATTTTTTATTTAATATGTATAAACTTTAAAAGGCTTTCATATGATTTCTTGATTATTTTGGATTTCTGTTACTCATTTAAAGATTGTGTAACGAGTTTTAAGCTTTCAATTTTTGCTGTCTGCCTGTCACTGAAGAAGTCTACACTGTTTTTTTACTTCCCTCATTTTCACTTGACATAGCTTTACTGGTTAAGGGATCCTAACACCCTATGGTTACTCACAGGAAGTGACAAATTCAAGATATTGTCATTTTTATTATCTTTCAGAACAGATTGGCCACAAACCCTGTTAGCTGATGTGATGCTTGTGGACAGGAATTATCATTGGCATTAGGAACAGGAGGTCTGAGAAAAATCAGAGGAGGAAATTGTAGTCTTTTAAACACAGAGTTATGGGTCTTCTTTACTTAGAGGATACTATCACAGCCCCATTTTGGTCAGTGGTTTGGTCAATGGTTTTCTTACTTCTGTTCACAGAATTCCCTATTTCCATAAGCTTCATTATGCTTATATAGCAGTATGTATCAATAGCCTCTCTTTATTAATGTTTCTTTGTAGAAACATAACATTAAAGCCCAATGCCTGTTTAACATTATGAATTACCTAAATTCTTGTTAATGGTGTATAGATTAGAGCTTCAAGAAAGAAGTCAAAAACCTTTTCCTTCTGATGAATGAGATGCAGGAGAGTTTGACTGCCAGTACTTTACTGATATGTGTTCTCAAAGGTCAGAGGAATATCAGTTTTTCAAGTATCTGGGGCTCAAATCTCTGTGAATTTGTGTGGATCCTTCCTGCCATTTCACAGTGCCCTTAAAACTGGAACATTTGGTTTATCTGCAAAGTGTTTAGAGGTTGTGAGTCCTTTCCTCTAATGCCTACCTAGGAGCTTCAGCAACATGAGGAAAAATGAAAAGGGGAGAGAGATGAAAGACTTCAGATGAGCCGCACTGGATGTGATAGGGAGGAAACAAGGGAGCCTTTTCCCTTACCAATAGTAAGACAGCTATAATGCATGCATTTGACCTTGATCCTGGAAGATGTGGTCGTGTGAGCTGCCCTAGGGTCTGCAGGAGAGGGGGAGGGGAGTGAGTAGCCTGAACTAGCAACCTCTGCTGTGGTGGATAGGAGATATTATCAAAGGCACTTCTTCACTACCAGTAGCTCCCCTATCATGATACCATTAAGTGGAGCCGGTGAATCAGCAAGATGTGCCTTAGAGAAATTTCAAATTCTGTTTAACATCAGATCAAGAAATAAGTGGTGAGCTGCAGCCTAGGGGTTATTGTTCTGGATGTACCCAATCTCTTGTTTGGCAGGGAAAGGGTCACCTTTCTCTGGGAGACGCACAAGATCAGACTTACCAAAGACACATCAGAAGGAGCTTTTCCCTCCAGAAAGCAATATGTTAAGATCTTTACCCTTTAAAAGATTTCTTATCGTTAGAATTCCAATGACAATGTGAAAGCATGTCATGGATAGGGAAAGAAATTGCAAAAATTATTTAAATCTGTGCAGCTTCTCTACCAACACCTGCATCTTTTTCTGATCGTTTACTGTTGTCTCAGTATTTTTGCTAAACAGATAGTTCTTTCTGTTTGCTTTCACTGCTCTATATCTCCTTTCTCCTGAATACTAATATATGTTACAGTCCGGGTTTCTTTAACTCATCTTTTCTGAAAACTATAATGATCAGAGGATATCTTACCTCTCCACCTACAAAGGTGGTAGACTGGAAAAGAACTAGAATAGAACACAATAGAATAGAACACATTGAAATGGAACAGAATGTAACATAATGGAACAGAACAGAACAGAATAGAACAGAGTAATTTAGTTTGGGAAAGACGTTTGAGACCATCAGGTCGAATACTTAACCTAACACTGCCAAATCCACCACTAAACCATGTCTTTAAGTGCCACATCTACAAGTCTTTGAAATGCCTCCAGGGATGGTGGCTCTATCACTTCCCTGGGCAGTCTGTTTAAGTGCTTGACAACCCTTCTGGTGAAGAAATTTTTCTAATTTTTAGCCTAAACCTCTCCTTGCACAACTTGAAGCCTTTTCTTCTGGTCCTATCACTTGCTGCTTACAAGAAGAGACCTTGCTACAACCTCCTTTCAGGTAGTTGTAAAGAGTAATACAGTATTGTCTCAGTCTCCTTTTCTCTAGACTAAACAACCCCAGCTCCCTCAATTGCTCCTCATAAGGCTTGCTCTCCATACCTTTCACCAGCTTCATTGCTTTCCTCTGAACAAACTTGGGCATCTCAATGTCTTTCTTGTACTGAGGGGCCCCAAAACGGATGCAATATTCAAGGTGTGGCCTCACCAGTGTAAAGTACAGGGGGACAATCACTTCCCTAGTTCTGCTGCCCACACTATTTCTGACACAAACCAGAAAGCTATTGGCCTTCTTGGCCTCCTGGGTACACTGCTAGATCATATACAACAGGCTATTGATGAACACTCTGAAGTCCTTTATGACTAGACATCTTCCAGTGGCTCCTTGCTGATCCTGTAGCCTTGCATGGGATTGTTATGACCCAAGTACAGGATCTGACACTTAGCCTTGTTAAACCTCATACTATGTCCCTTCTCTCCAGCCTGTCCAGATCCCTTTGTAGAGCCTCCCTGTTCTTGAGCAGATCAACCCTCCTGCTTAACTTGGCATCATCTGCAAACCTACCCACAGTGCACACAATCACCTCATCTAGATAATTGATAAAGATATTAAACAACTCTGGCCCTGATACTGAGTCCTGGGGAATGCCTCCACCACCAGCTAGGTTTAGTTCCATTCAGCACACCTGTCTGGACTCAGCCATCCAGAGAGTTTTTTACCCAGTGAAGAGTACACCCATCCAAGCCACTAGCAGCTGGTTTTCCCTCAGCTACTAAGTGGGTCACCTTTCCATAGAAGGAGATTGGTCTAGTCAAGCTGGACCTGCCTTTCCTATAACCATGCTGACTGAGCCTGACCACCTGGTTATTCTGTACATGCCCTGTGATAGCACCCAAGATGTTCTGTTCCGTAACTTTTGATGGCACCAAAATCAGTCTGACAGCCTTGTAATTCCTCAAATTCTCCTTCTGCCAATTCTTGTAGGTGGGTGTCACATTGGCTAACCTCCAGTCTGTTGAGACTTCACCAATTAGTGAGGACTGCTGGTACTTCTACCTTCATGCTGAATGTGATATGAGTCCCTGGAAAAAGCTTCCCTGTGCTTCCAATGAGCCACAACTTTAATCTTTCTCCCAAGCAGTGTCACAATGACAAGCTCAGAGATTTAGATAGAGAAGCAAGCATCTGTATTTCCTACAGGTCACAGCTAGGGGCAAAGAGTAGAGAAAGGAATATCCAGCAGCCCTGATTTACTTCTTGTCAGGTACATGGCTGAGTCCTTGTCTGCTTCTCAGGCCCCATCTCTGAGGCATCTTCAGTCTGCAATGATGAGGTTATGGGATGATAAAGTATGATGGTAATGAGAAGTAGGTGAATGTCAGTTTTAAAGCTTAGCATGTGAAAAATGTGGGAAAAAAATTTTGCTTTTCTGAGCACAGGACAGAATTTGTGCTTGTGTTTATGGTAGAGAAAAATGTGATGTGCAGAAAGAGATATAAGGGTTTGTTTTGAAAACTCTTGTCTAAGCTATGGTCCCCAGATTTGTGGTCCCTCTCAGCTTTGGAAGCCCAAGTCCTCAGGTGGTCCTAGGAGAAGATCTAAGGACATACTTGGCCCCTGACCTAAGCTACAAAGCGGATCCTCATATAGAACCCCTGCATGCAAAAAACATATGTCTGTCTCCTCCTGTTCAATCTCCCCATGTGTAGCACTGGCTTTGGAATAACAGAGCTGTAAATCTGCATTTCATTTTATTTAATTGCCAGCTTCTGAGCCTCTATGAGTCACATTTTCAAGCTTTTCTTAATAAACAGTCTTGAAATGTTCTTAAAAAGACAAAACAAAGAAAACTCCAAATGATGACTGCAATTTTCCTGTAATTTCCTGCCTTGTGTAGACAGACTTTAAGGACATAAAACATAAGAAGATGTGATAAGATTCTGAAAGTTGGGAATGGCAAAGAAATGATGTTTTGCCTGGGCTTCATGAGCATATAGCAGTCCCATTCAAGCCATTAGGAAGGCACAAATAAGAAACACTTTGAAAACCATACATTATTTGTATTAAAAAACAGTGCAAAAAAGGTACATAATTTCAATTATTTAATAAGACATTATTGGCACCTTTCTTAGAGATACACAGACCATTTTATTTAGTGAAAATCTTCTATTCTGGCACCCAAACAAGTTGCTAAGACTGCCAGTAATGACTTTATATTCATACAGCAGAAAATGTTGACAAAATATTTCACTAAATGTTTGTAAAGAGGAAAAGAAGTGTCACTCTCCCCTTTTCATTTTGGAAGAAACACATCTCTCTACTCAAGAACACTTCCATCTCAAAAAATGGTGTCCAGAGCTGCTTTAATCACGACCCTACAGGAGATTTGTGATTTCATTACATAGTTTTTGCTGTACCCTTCAGAGCCAACCCTAGAGCAACTGAGGAAGGAAGTTTTTATTTTTACCTAAGGTACAATATCTAGATACTGCAGATCTGCAAGTTTTGATTTTTTTCTTATGATACAAAAACTAGCCAAAAGGAGAAAAGATTTAACACAGCCTCCCATTGCTTACAGGACAAGTGCTCAAATATCCCTGGTATGTGTAGGAGGCTAAATGTCACAGACAGGTATGCTTTGGAGACTTGATCTTGCTACCATGAAATAAATAGAGCAAGGAGAGTTGACATGAGGGAGGTAGATGTAAAACCAAGGATACCAGGATTCTATGCCCAACAATGACCTAAAATACTTAATAATTAAAATAATTCAGCAACATATATGGAAGTTTGAGTTACTCAGTATTTTCCAAAGTCACAGTTCTTTCTGATCAACATGGGAACACTGAATTAAAATTCCCAAGAATACTGTTTTTCCAAGGCTCCCTATATCGGACAAGACAATTCTCTGAGAACCATCCTCCCTTAACTTCTTAACACTCCTTTTCCTTTGCCTCACTTAGGTACAACAGGGAAAATACAAACTCTCTGTACAGGGAGCACTATGGTGCTTTTAGACAGGCTTTTAGACAGACCTCAGGGTGTTGGTTTCTGTCACTACTTAGGTCTCCCTACTCAGAAATCACCCTTCCCTCCTCCAAACTGATGCAGCATCTCTAGAGTAAGCCACTTCTCAGGTCCAGTTTGACATTCCCCTCCTTGCTTTACACTCCTCCCCACTGAATGATAGCTCCTTGAGAGGATGGGTCTCATCCTATGGTCTCAGCAAAACTCATGCAAACTTCTTTGTAGATCCTGACTTCGGGACAACTCCTTTACAGTCCTGACTTTGGGAGGTCTTATACTCCTCAAGGCTTTGGTGTTACCTTTGGAACAACATCTGCTGCAGGGAATATGCTTCTGTTGTACAATACCTCTGCAGACTGCTACTTACAGCAGACAGATAGTCTGCAAGAGAATTTGGACAAAAAAGAATAAACATAATTCTGAAAAATAATCACCCCAAATTTCTGTTTTAACAGAACATCTCTAGGACCATATTCCTTGGGGTTCACTAAATTTCTTGTATGACAGAAATCTCTTAGCTTTCAGGCTTTTGTAGGTTTCTGTAAAAATATTCTCCTTAGAAATGGAGTGCTGTTTCTGCTTAACTATACAAACATCTTTTGGAAAGTGTATTTCTGTCCCTTGCAAGTTCAGTGTCATCAGAGGTCTAAATTTGCAGATAGAGCCAAATACATCGTAATGGTGCTGAGTGATAGCTGAAGATTTCTTGGTTTCAGAGTGTTCCCTAATGTAGACCATTTTTCATCATCTAGAGTTGCTTGATAATGATGTAATTTCCATTGCTTGAATGTTGAAGTAGCAGCCATATATCACGGAGTTAAAATGATAGGGCAGCTAAATTGTGTTGTTATCAGTTTAAGACAGTGTTTGCTTTGCTTCTGGGGACAAAATGACAATTGGACTTTACTGAAACTTATCAAATAGGATAAGAATGCCAAGAATACAAATCTGCAGTGTAGCCAAGCTGGGGGCTGGGGTAGTGGGACAGAGAAAAGAAAAAAGGAGAGATATTTTTTGTGGTGACCATCAGATAAGAATGACAAAGTTGTAGCTGTCAGAAAATAAGTCACATTGCTGATCACTGGATAACTTTGATGTAATATTCCACAATCATTTAACTGAGATTTCATGGCAAGATTAATGGTGAATTTTTTAAAACATACATGAAGAAGAGCCTACTTCTAATATCTAGCTGTCATACAGCCCTTATCTGAGGTTTATATTGATTGTTTGCGATTAGGACTGAAATAGAACATGACCTCTAAATAGAAAAGACAATTAAGCAGATTTGAAAGGGAACTATCAAGTTTTTGGGTCTTTATGAAACATTTCAAAACCTTTTTAGGGCTTCTTAAGTTTACATAGACATACGTACCCAATATGCATCTGTGTTTTGCAGACTCAGCTTCATTAGCATGTGAAAAATCATCAAGAAAAATCATCACCCAACTTCTCTCACACAAAATATTGTACTTCAGGTTTAATTCATACTTTCCTACATACAGGACTCACATTGGAATGAGTTGCTTACAAGACATAGGATTATGAATACTACACAGATTTTGAGTGAAAATGAACCAATTTCTTTGAAAAAAAAATCTTGTTTCTAGTGTATGAGATCGAATGAACTGTAATACATACTTTGGAATGGATGGTGAATGTTAATCTCTCTTTGGAGACACCTGTTTGCCCAAGAGCCTCTCTTTTGCATGTAAGCAGTGAAGAAATGCAACAGGACTTTCCAATTTTGCTCTTAGTTAATTCCCCCTGCAAATCAAGTTGTTTCACAGCACTATTATGTGTTTATCCTGATCAGCTGCTATGCCTAAGTAGTCAGAAATATGGAAAGCACCTAGGAGATGCTGTGCTCAGTCATGGCAGCTCTAAGGAGTCCTCATCCAAGAAGAGTAATCAGGTCAAGTAAAACGTGCTGTCCACCTTCATATAGCTTCATACAGCACAGCCACATAACTCTTGCTAAGACTGATGCTGTGTGTAGGTCTCAGCATGCCGGCAAGTTGGTGGAACTTATGTAAGCAGGTCCCACCTTTCACTGCACTTACCAGCACTGCATTTCCTTTTGTGCAATGTCCTCTCTGTGTTTTGTCTAAAAGACTTTTTTTTAAACCCTTCTTCAGAGTCATCACATCATAGGGAGTTTGTGGACCTTTCTTGCCCCCTTAACTGAAAGTCACATCTAGACAAGAAAAATGAAATGGGAGATAAGCAATCAGGGCTGCTCTGTCTCTCTGAGGAGCTGAGTGAAACTGTGGGTGTGCTCCCTCACCACAGACTATGGCTTTGGGCAGCTCCAAGCTCCTGGCTCAGGTCAGCTGGGAAACAGATGGCAGGTGCACTTCTGAAGGGTGGTCATGCCTCATTTGTCACATGTGTGTTTGAAAAGCTCACTTATGCAACCATTGCAAAACAAAGGATATTAAATCAGTGCATAGATGATTCTCTCTCAGTAAAATCTGGTGGTGGTAGAGAATCAAAATGGTTCATAACAGCATTCAAGACAGGAAATTACTTGCATTTAGTTGTAAAGGAAAATCACCACAGCAATGTACTGCTGGGTGGTCAGCAGTTTATTTCATAAAGATACCCTTGGTCTTATATAGGGCCGAGGAATGCTGCACAGTAACAATACTTCTTCCTTAATTTGTTTCATGTGCCTGTGCTGCAGCCAGTCAACACCAAATTCTGTGACACGTGCAGATTATTTTGCAAAAAGATGCCTATCTTAAAGAAAGAATTTTTTTCCCCCTGTGAAGTTCAGCTCTTTCTCCTTATCTTCTCTAGTGGCTAGTTACAGAAAGAACAGAGGAAATGGAGATGAGGAAGAAATATTCTCTGCTTTCTCCCCAAGACAAAAACCAGGACTAATGAAAGCAGATTTTTACCAGCATTTAAAAGTCTTGTTTCTCTTCTCAGACGACTCATTTTCCTTCCCTCTTATAATAAACCCTGAAATTCTTAAAAGGTTACATTTAAAAAAGATTTGTCACTCCATCAACATTTTTAGGGAAAGGTTTTCAAAATAGACAAAATTATATTCATTGTTTCTTCTCTGTCTTGGATCTTCTGCAGATTTCTTATTTGCATTTTGATCTTACTTTGGCTAAGTATAAAAGGTGGCTAATAAGACTTCAGATTTGCAGCTGAATGAAAAGCATGTAGGTGGGAGATTCTGCAGAGAGTTTGATTTTCAAAAGGGAATGTAAAGGGAAAGGAGGTGGAGCCCTGACACTTCCTCATGATTCTAGGAGTGGAGGCTGTGCTGTAGGTTAGATAACGTACAAATGGGACACAAATACAGGTGGCAAAATCTAGATCTAAATGACTGAGCTTTAAAACATTTGAGGTGGACAAGGATGTTCCCATAATTCACTCTCAATAGTTCTATAAATCATATTTTAGGCTTTTGGAGTTGTGAGAAAGAATCTGACTTGAAAAATTAAGTAATAGTCGACCATTTAAGAGAAAATGGAAACCTACGTTTTTAAGTTAGGTGTTTAGAGACCAGAATTGCATTATATTTGCAGTGAAGGAAATTGTGAAAGTAATAGTAAACATTTTTTACAGCAATATTTGCATTTTACTTTGTAATATTGTAAATGACATTGTTGTAACAAGGGTGTCATGAGTTTTGGTGGTGCAGGGAAGCATGATAGCACAGATTTATATCAAAGTCTGTTATAGCAGAGAGCCTTAAAACAAGAGTAGAATGTATTTATGTCATACTTAAAATGTCATCTCAGTCACAGACAAGACTGATCAGTAAAAAATTATTAGATACAGAGATCTGATGTATCTTTCTTTTCTAAAATGGGTACTTTTGATGATCTCCCTTTAGGGTGCAATACTTAAACCCTAGATTACCAGCCACCATTGGAACACTATCTAGTTAATCCTCCATTTACAGAGTTTTCCTTTCTTGTTTTTTACCCAACTGCTGGAAATTACGGAGATTTACCAGTAAAACAAAATCTTTTTGTCTTATTTTCTGTAGTTGAAACTGAAAAATACCCCTGTCACAAAATATTACTGCATTTTCTTTCTTAGTTCTTGCCTTAATATGGAAACAAATCCCCTTACCCTTAGCCCTATCGATGAGAGGATTTTTGTGAATGACTTCCAGAGTCTAGCTCTTCTAGCTATCTGTTCTTGTCCTGCATCTCTGCAAGCAGCTAACACTACCAGCAAAGCCTATAGTACAGACACTGTATGCACAGAGAATTTAAGGAACCTCAGAGCACCTTTGAGGCGTATCAATCTGCTGTCAGCACTAGTTGAAGTCTCCAAAGAGTTCAAAGGTCCAAAACCCCAACATTTTTCCTTCTTATTTGACAAAACTTCTGCAATTTTTTCAAGGTTGGTGCACAAAGGGAAAAGTCATGAATGTCCCTGAAGAGACTTCTAGACCCTACATATAAGATTCAACTACTGCAGTTTTTCAGTAAAGTTATAATTGTTATTGGCAAATTATTCCCACAATTTTATAAAAGTTGAAAACAAAGCAACTATAGTGTATGTTATGGTTTTCAGTGGAAAAAAAGGAAAAAAAAAATTTCAAGTTGCTTCACTTTCCTTGAATTTACTTAAATCAGAGCATGTGGCATTTAATAAATTTTTTCAACTATAAGATGAGAACTAAGTTGGTTTGGTTAGGAAAAAAAACTCCACCAAACCGCACATTCCAAATCCCAAATAAAATTACCAAATATTTCATCCAAACCCAAGCCACAGCAACTAGTTGAACTTATCTTGTACAATTTTGTACGTGCATTTTTTACTTTCCAGAAGAGACTATACACCATCTTTTGAATGTTACTGAATGCCATGTTTCTGGCAAGAGAAATCTTTTGGCTTTTCTGAAGAGATGCTTTACCAATATGCCCTGTGCCAGGTTGCAGTGTTTGACCTCATGACTCCTGCTTAGGCACCAGAATCGTACTGATTCAGTACTGCCCACTGATTCTCAGGTAGGTGAAATCCCTCTTCCCCATCCTCCCTGGTGTTCTTTAGTGATTAGCAGTTTTAGGTGGGGAGGAAAAGTCAAGGCACAATAATTTGATGTCATGTTTTGACATCACTATTGAACTCATAGGATGGGAAATGCTTATACCTAGCTCTTGTCCAGCTTCTCCATTGCATTTTGCATCCCAGATGCAGGTTCACTAACCATAGAGCCAGGGAAAATGTTGTTCCATATTTTAAAGTACAAGCATGCTAATGGAATTTCAAAGCAATAGAAAAGGACCTTCTATTCATCACTCATGAGTGTCTTCCTGCTGTTTGGAGAATAAACATGCACAAAAGTAGTAGGAGGTTGTTATGTTTCTGTTAGAATCTACCATACAGAAAAAGAAAGCTTGATGTGAATTCTGAAGTTTGTCAAACTCAGAAATGTTGTGTGACTCTGACAGCCCTTCTATATGTTAAATTTAAACATCTACAGTCATGCAGCTTACAAGGTGCAGTGGTTAACAGCAGCTCAGGTGCCAAAAAGGTAGACCTAAGTGTTACTATCACACGACATATGGCACAAACTAAACACACTGTAATGTTCCTCCTTTGTGTCATCCATGTATTGGGTGAAACAACTGCTATTGCTTTATGAATTTTGTAAATTCAACCAAGAGCCTTTACATTTGGTTATGTTTTTCTGACCTTTTTGACTCATACAGTACAAAAAGCATTGAGTGACTTTCTGCCCTCTATTTAATTTTGCAAATCTAATCTCCTTCCATTATAGCCCCTATTAAAGCACAGATTTCTTGTGATTCTGGAGTCCCTCCAGGTGGTACATCAGCCTGACACACAGGTTGTTTCTCAGCATATCACAGCCTTGCTACACAGTAGTACAAATGCAACCCCTAGCCAGTGCTCATGGACAAACATATCAGTGATCTAGGGACCAGGTATTTAAGACTCTCTGCCTACATGATTGTTCCTATGTCTATATTGGTGGTTCCCTTCAGAGTCACAGGTCTGGCTGAGTATCTCAGTAACTCTCTTACTCCTTTCCCAGCATGGACCATCTCCTTTGACAGCCCAGAAAGGACAGGTAGTGTGTATCCTGGATGGGAGCCATACACAGTTTGGGCAATTGAAAAATCAAGCTCAAGTCAAGAGAGGAGGAGCACTGGCAAGTGACTCCACAAAACCTATCATTGACCCTGGGTTCCTTCCTTCACTGATATCCCAGACTTCAGACCTTCAGAGAGTGTGCAAAACCCACGTTCTCTCCTGTGCATGCAGGAGGTAGGGGATGAATGGAAAAGGTTTTGTTGCTTTCTCTAGAGTCTAATAGAGATGTGTTATGCTACAGGTATGTGCAGTTCAGTGTACCTGATATCACAGTACTGGGAGGTTTTCCTCTCACTTGCACATCATTAGAAATAGGGCTGGAGAGTTTGGATCTTTTCCCCATACTAACACCAGTGAAGAGTGGCATTTTTTCTGTGTCAATTGAAAGAGTTACTTAGTTACTTCTTTTGCAGAGGTTTGTCTAATGTTCTATAGCAGAGTCAAGAGAAGATAGAAAAGGTGCTTAGGTGGATTTTTCCAAAACGTTAGGCTCTTTCATGTAGTGATGAAAACACCAGACATCTTCCTGAAATGAGGCAGAGCCTCCTGCCTGGTAATGTTTAGTGCAGTCAGCAATAACAGAAGCAGAGAACCTGAACTGACAAGGGCAAGCAAACACATGTCTCTCTGATCTAAACAAGCTTGATAGAAAGGAACATCCTCACTGCTCCAGAGTTCTCTTAGTTCTGTTAAAGACTGATGAGATAAAATGTCAGGGTAGTCAGAAAGATTCTCTGACTGCCAAAGGACACATGGGTTAAAATGTGCGGTGAGAAAAACAGAAAGTCATTATGTAGTAGAGAAACGTGGAGTAAGAGAGATATACAGTGCCTTGAAGGAGACAGACTTAGCTAAGTCAGAATTTAGTGCAGCTCAGAAAGAACAGCAGGTTGAATTATGCATTCCAGAAGGTCTCTATCTATAGCAAGATGTGTGGATTTTCTGTTCACATTAGTATGAAATGCACATGTTTTTTCTATGCAGCATACAATAATGTCTCCAAGCAAGGAAACATTCATTTTCACAAAGGTGGTAGAGGTCTGAGTTTATGATCTTCCTGTGGGTGTGCTGTAAAAGCTGTGAGCTTGGATAACTGGCATTACCAATGAAGGTCATGAAAATACAATCACCGTTTTGCACCAGGGGATTTAAGACTTATTTGTTCTGAAGAGTGATAATAGTAATAATAGTAATAGTAATAGTAGTGATAATAATAATAATAATAATAGTAGTAATAATACAAAATGCTGGTTTAATACAATAGTGCTAGTAATTTTAATTTTCTTTTTGTTGGGAGACATTTTTAATAGACCACAGCTATGTAAAGGTGGACCATATCAGCTGCTTTCAAAGTTTTCACAGAAGCTGTGTTTGCAATCCCAGCTAAGTTTTATGGCAATGCTCTTCTGTTAAATAATTTTTGCTCCTAAACCTTCTACAAACTTTGTATCTAACAGGACTTTTAATACTCTTTCCTGGTATTGTGAATTTCTAAGCAAATAATTTTGTTGCACAGTATCTTGTGCCAGCTGGAAACCTTTAATGTCTAGGTGGATGCTCAGGCTGAAGATGCCAGGATAAAATATCCTCAAGAGTGCTGGATGTGTTATTAGGGGTGTCTTTTAAATCCCTGCAAATGATAATCTAAAGGCACAAGAACTCTATGTGAAAGGACAAGTACATATAATAACACGTTACATAATGTACATATACAGCAATGTATAGACTGACATTTAGAATGGACCATTTCAAAACTCAGGTGACTTATCCAATGCACATCTCAGTTTCCCTTTTATACAGCACAAACCTACATGAGAACATTGGTGTTTATTTTCTTATTAACATTATACTTGTTTGGAACAGAGGGAAATATTCTGACTAATGTATGAAAAGATGTGATCTAAAAACCCTGTGATCTTTTAAGTGCCTTAGAAGGGTTTTTAGTGGAGTGCTTCATCTACTTTGTCTCCTCCATGGTCTCTATTTTGACTAACAGAAAATATCTGGAAGTCCAGGAGCAATAATGAAAACAGTCCTTCTTTGTGAACATGACTATCTGTATTAAGGAAGATACTGTGTTAGAAAAGCACTCTCACTAAAGGCAGTTTAAACTCAGTCTTCTCGAAAATCTATGGGGAGCTTGAAGGAATCTCATCAGAAGTTGTGAGAAGTTTCTCAGTGCTGGCTTCTAGTAACAAAGGTTTAGATATTGGTCAAAAGGGTTTGTTGGGTTTAGGAATTTATGAAAAAAACCCAAACCCCAAAATAAACAACAAACTCTTACCTGCTTTTCCTCACTGCAATAAACTCAAAGCCAATGAGATGCTGAATCAATGACTGGGTGCTTTTTGAAACCTCACTCTGACAACATAGCTAAAAGTATTTTTTTTTCTCTCAGAACTGAACAATGATAGCAGTGAATCCGTTAAGCCATTTATGCCAGACAGTTCACCTGCAAAGACACTGGAAATTCACCTCAGATCCTTATGTTCCAATTAAACCTTCTATTAAACTTAGGAAGTCAAGGCTGGTGCTTCTCTTCTTTCATTTTCTTCCTCAGGACATTTGTCTTGTGTTCTGAAATTCCTTGGTTATTCCATGTTCCTGAATATCCCCACTAGCTTTGAAAGGAAGGTGAAGTTCCCATCTTATATCAGTCACGTAGACCTTGGCACCATTTTCTGATAGCCAAAGCAATTGAATAAAGCTGGCCTTGTCTTGCTGAACTGAGGGATTTTTCTCCTCTGGATTAACGCAAAAGAATGATTCTTTTCTCCTAGTGAGCATAACATTCAGATAATACCCTATATTTTGGCAGCTACTTTCAAGAAAGTAGAAATGTGGAAAAATGGTACAGCAAATTATAGCTTTGGTGTTTATATCAATGCAAACTGTGGAAAAGACTTCAGACATGACTGCTGGCCTCAGAGCAGCAAGCACATGGCAGGGCTGTGAGACCTTAAGCTTTGAGTATCACCAGCTTTTCCCCTGCTCAATTTCTGTTCAAGAGTTGCATGGGATTTTTAAAGAAGTGCCTAAATTAATTGGCACAAGTCCTCTTGCCCAGTCAAACACTCAAGCGAAATGGTGTATTTTTAAACATCCAGCACGTTTAGCTGCCGTTTTGAGGACCTGGGCACTATACAGGCTGAATGCAATTTTCTATGTATAGTTTACTGGTTACCGGCCAGCCCAAATTGGTGGAGACTGACATCTTTTCCATGTGCCTTGTGGCACCTTATGTTAACACAGCAGCTGATCTTAAGTAGCTATCAGTATCAAAACAGTCAATCAATATGGGTAGTAAGTAGTAGCTTTACTGCAAATCCTCCAAACAGAGAGACTGAGACTCAGGGAATATATTGACTACTTAGCCTTTATCTCTTAAATACACAGCGTGGTTTGAAGGATAGGTCATGATGGCAACTTGAGTTTGGTGGCTGATACCGCTGGCTGAATCCTAAAAGCTTGTCCCTTCTGGATGGACTAATCATACTGCAGGAGGCTTGGTGGGCTGCCCTGTGGCATGGCAGGACTGAAGCTGAGAGTGGAGTAGCATGACTGCAATGCTGCCACACAGGCCGTGAGCAAGAATAACCTCATCAAAAGAGTTAGTGATTTTCATAAGGAGGAAAAGGAAAAAAAAAAATCATTCTGTATACCTGGATGGTCAAAGTGCAGATGGCAGCAACATTTAAGGGAAGCTCTTTGCAGCTCTTTGGCTTTGGTTCCCAAGGGGACCAAAGAAACTAATGTCTGAGTAATAGGATGCAGGATTTTTAAAAGGTTCTTTGAAATAATTAAATAAATGAGTGATGCTCTCAGCAGCTTGGCTTTAACTTGTTGCACCCATTGGGGAAAATATTTTTATAAACCCCCCTATAAATGCTATAACACAAAAAGGGCAACACACTTAACAAGGTGATGTACAAATTTACCAGATTCCTTTAAGAATCATTATGAGCATACATATTTTTAACTACACAATAGAATTATCTAAAGTATTATTCTAATATCACAATCTTGTACAGATTGTGCTCATGCGTGTTTGAATTTAGAGGTGAAATGAGTGTGGAGGAGGAGAAGGGAAATTCCAGCATGTGCTACAATATTTACAGGCAAGCTATTTTGAGGAAGAGCCTCATACATATTTGACACATGGTAAAAAACCTAAAAAAGTTATTTAACTCTTGTACTTTGACAGTATTGTTTCTAAAGTTTCTACTTCAGCTGTCTCCGGTGATTTTTTCAGAGGGACCATTTCTCTTCCAAACAGCTTTAGCAAAGAAAATGGTCTTGCATTTCTGTGTGAAAGTACAATATTAATTTTGGTTTACTAAACCATTCCAGAAAGGTTTCATAGCATTACAGAGATGTGAAGTGTCAAACATCTATACACTATATCACATCCTTCTGCTAATGCCTGACTATTACCTGTGCTATGCAGAATGTGTTGTAACCCTCGCATATTTGACCCAAGTGACTGGGCTTGCCATAGTGTTGACTGAATATTTTTTTTCCAGAGTTCAGCCTCCTTCTGCATTATGTTCTCGAATATAAAGTTGCCTCCTCAGTGTTGATGAAGCCTCTTGCCTAGCTCAACATTCTCCTTTGTCATTAGCACTCACTTAGTGTAACATCTTTTCCCACCCTTAAAAAGGGGTATGTTTGAGTTAACCAAAACACTAAGTTCACCTGGAAAAGTGAATGAAATTTAGTTCTGTTTATTGAGTGGGGAAGTGTGTATGCCTTCTTTGGGGAAGCCACATGCCACAAAAGGGTAGAGTTGGCCAGAGCCAAGGATGGACCATTGCCAACCTCCTGCATGGGACAGAAACACCGATCTCCATTTCCTGTTGACTTGTAAAATTCCAAATAAACCACAAAAATGTCAACATGCACAATGTCAAAGTAATTGCTTTGTGCAGGAAAAATAATTCTTTTAAATGTTGATTTCAGTGGAAAAAGATATAAACATACTTTGGGTCAGGCCAGATGTAATTTTGCGACTTGGCCAATGAACCAAAAATGTGGTTCATCCAGTACTCCTACTTACAATGTAACATACTTAGAGAGCTGGTTTACTCCCCGGTTTATCTTCCTAGTCATTTTCAGTGTATCCTCCTTTATTCAGTCCTTTCTTGCCTGAAGAGACAAGATAGAAACACTAGAGGTCTGACCCAAAATCCTACTACTCAAGTGAATATCAGACAAAAAAGGCTCTCAGAAATTTCAATTTTGAAAAAAACCCTCTCAATTAAAATTATTGCATTCTGAAAAGGTATAATTAATGTGTCAATGTGCTGAAAGAGTTTTTCTGACAGCCTTATTTAATATTAATTGAATAATGCCTTCTTTGACACATAAACCTTCTTTTAATAATCAATGAAAATTGTAAATAAATGGATGCAATTTAAAGCACATCAACATATTGCTCTTTTGCCTCAGAAATTAAAGTCTTTGGAGTAGGGCTTTGTTGTAGGTTCTTTACTTTTTCTGAAGATCTTATTTTCTCATGAACTGACAGTCAGGAGGGACACACACACTTAGCCTGGATTCGTACCTACTGGTATGAAGTTTCCTGAATTCACAGCATTGTTCATGCAAAGCTCAGTGGAGGCAGGTCCCAGACTTTGTTCTGTATCATTGAAATATTAGGAAGAGCTTTGCACTCCCTAATTGAGGCTAGGTAAGACCAGGAGGGATGGGATGCTGCTAACAGGGATGGAGATAAAATGAAGGCCCTGCTCTTTGGGCAATGAACCTCCATGTCTGTAAGATAAACTGGAAGCAGGGTCATCTCCAGAGTCCTTGATTCTGAATGGTGAGGGAATGATTCTAGCAAAAATTGGTGAATTCTGTGGAAATTATTGTTTGCTCTGGAGACTGCTATGAGATCATTTAAAATACTGAGAGTTGTGTCTGGAGATCTAGGTTGCAGGAGGTAAAAAATATCTGATATTATTGGAAAATCTAACAGAGGAACAATATGTGGGAGAGGTATAGAGGAAGGAGATCAAGAATCTAGAGATGCTATTTTGTCATTTGAATGTTGTCATTGTCTTGTCCATTTTTTTAATATGCATGATACTCCTTGTCTCTTTGTCCCTAGGACTTAACTTGCACTGCCTGGACATTTGGCCTGTGGAAGAATGAAGAGAGTGAGATGACACCTATTTCCACGTGCAGTGTTTCTTTCTTATCCCAGGTGATCCTGCATCAATGGGGAAAAAAGATATTCAATCTCCTTTTCCTTCTGACTGATCCCAGGATTTGACGCACACTGCCTGGGTCTCTAGGAAACCACTGAGCTGCCTCGACCTTGACCTTGGGAATCACCTGTTTTGAGACCTTTGTTTCAGGTCAGAACATGGGGATGGGGTATTACAGAGAGGCTGTAGGTCCCACAAGGTGGCTGTGAGAGGCCCAGGAGTACTCTCTGGAAGGACTCACTGACCTCCAGGTATAGATCTGGTCTGTTACTAAGAATGTGAAAAGTGGTGCTATTCTAAGGATATGAGTTACATCCTGCTGACCCTGTTGCTTGCCCTCCTGGGCCCTTCGACTTTTGTTTGTCATATGCAACAGGTCTCAGGACTTGGATTTCCAGTATACACCAGCATTTCACATTGTTAGATAGAGTGTGTGCTGGAGGCGCCCAGCAGTGCTACCAGGGATGACACACAGCAGTGGATTGTGGACACTCATCTGCTAACTCCTCAGGTAAATCAAAGTGAGAAGATATGGGGTTGTAAATGCTCCCATTCTGTCAGTGTCAAAGGAACTTCGGGTGTAATCACTCTCTTTATAGATCAGGACAACGTTGGCTTGAACAAACTGTCCTCTTGATCTGTTTTAGGAGAGTCAACATATATATCTTTTTCCTCCCACATCACAGCCGTCATCACTCTCACTGCATTAAAATCAGCTCCCCATTTAGCTCCGTTACTTAGAAGGAGGATCTGCAGGCCTGTCTTTAGTGAGGATTTAGCTGAGACACCAGAATAGCAAGGTGTAGCAACCACACAACATTGAAAACCCTCTGCAAGATCCTACTACCGCCAGCATGTGGGAAAAACCGTGGCTCTGGAACAGGGAATGAAAAGATCACAGTTGTTGTAAGATGAGCTGAAGTTTTTCTTTTGTCTCCCCAAGCTTCTCATGGCACAGTCATAAATAGGGGACCAAACCCAGCCCGCTGATTAACTAAATGGTGTCTTCTTCTAGGTACAACAGGAATGCCAGTAAGGCAGAGGCAGAAACAAGAATTAATTGAATGGAATAATTAACTGAAAAAAGTGTTGGCTGTTCAGTGCAGTGCAATGCAGGGAAGCCTGAGCCATCTTGGTACTGTAGTAAAAAAGAAACTAGAGGTACTATGTATCAAGGTTTCCAATTGAAAAGCAGTGAACTCCCACTTTCTTGGCCAGTAATATAAAAGTGAGCCCTTCTTTCTCTCAGGTGAACATGCGCAACCTTACAGTATCTACCTTTCCATCACTTACACAACTGTTCTCATTCTTCATGCAGAGTGGGTTTTCTAGACAAAAACCACATTTTCTTTTCTCCTTCAGTTCTGTTTCTACTGAGCTCTGGCAAGCCCTAAGGAATTAGACAGGTAAAGGCTAAGATAAAATCACATGAGTGTCATGACACTTCTGACACCTGGTTTGGGTACATGTCCAGCAAAGGAAGCACCACCTGGCTGTCATGTCAGGATCAGCCTTCTCCTTGCTGAATATTCAGAATTGTGACTAAGTTATATCCAGCATTTATAATACCTCTAGCAATGTAGAAAGACCCTATATCCCTTTTGCTCTACAAATAAGCATTACAGAAATCAAGCTGCTTTCTGTCATTTAGGAGATCCAACCAAGTGAGATAGTGGCCCTGTGGGAGTGGCACCAACCTGAAGAGTGCTTCTGCTGCCACCTTCCTCCTGTAGCTGGCCACATCTGTATGAACAAATGGTCTGTTCACATGATTTTTCTCCTGTGGCAGGCATTCCACATCTCCTCTGAATGTGTTTGAGCCTGCTGTCTGAGTATACCAGGCTGCTTCATCTCCTGACCAACCACAGAATTCTTGTACAGTTAACGTGACTTTTCTGGGGTTGTCTGCCAACCACAAAATTCACCCAAGGAAGTGTGAAATAGCTGTGCTACCACCATGAAATACAAACCTGAAATAGCATCCTCTGTAACACATCTCATATTAATAATGTGAAATATTATTTCACGGTCTGGCTAAATGGTCTTCCAATTCCCCTTTCCTAAAGTTATAGCTAACAAGTAGGTGAAAGATCACAAAACGTCTCCCTTGAACTTTCCATCTGACCCCACTGGTTGTCAGCAGCTGGGAGGGTTGGGAAGGCGAAGGGGTTCTGGGCCCCAGTCGGCAGCATGCACATGGCCAGGGACGTGGCGTCTCGCATGCCTTCCCTCGCCCTGTGGTATGCCACAAGCCAGACCATGTCAATGCTAGCTTGTGGCATGCTGCTGCCGTAAAGCAGGTGCGTGAGATGCCTTTCACTCCAGCAGCAAGCATGCCACATGCAATACCCCCTGCTCCCAGCTTGTGGTGGCAGTTCTCCTTCTGGTGCAGCCTCCCTTGTGAGCCCCGTGAGTAGTACAAAAGCACACATAGCCATAAGAAAGCTTATTAATGAGTCACAGCTCCATGTCAGCTCTTTACTGTGTTATGTTTTCCAATCTGCATTCAAATAGGTACACATTTAAGTTCTGAACTTTGAGATGGAATAGCAATAATTCATAGCAACAATTTTAAAATGTCCTACATCAATTTGTGGCATTTCTTGTTCTTCATGATTCTGCTTGTGAGACCAAGCTAAAATTTAACTGGTAGGAAAAAATGTTAGGAAATATAAATACTCTGGAGAAATTCCAAAGCAATTGCAAGAGAGGGCAATCAGCAAAATTATACAAAGAAGGAAAAACAAAAGCATCAAGCAGAAATTGTTACTTAGAACTACCCAAAATCTGGAACCGATAATACTGAGGTCTCACTGTGAGTGAGAAAGAAGGAAACAGAGAGATTAAAAAGTGAAGAAAAGATGCAGTGAGATAAAACACTGTGGGTTTTTTCCAGTACTGCCTTCTGCCCATCAATCTTTGAAATAGTAATTAAAAAAACCTTTGGCTTTACAGAAAATTCAATGCTTTTCAGTGTTAAAAGAAGAGGCATAACAGACCGTCCCTTCTTCTGACATGTAGCTTTACATTCTCTGCTTAATAAGGGACTTCCCTAAGAAGCATCTAGTCAAAATTAGGGCCAAGGGGACAATTCACAGTGAATAATTTACTGGGAACATTTTGCCTTATTTTCTGTTTCCAGATTGTCCAGAAGGCAATCGTGATTCCTTTGAATACACTGGAGTTTATTCCCAAAAGTTTTTAAGGTTATTATTTTTAGACTGGATTCATGACTGAATATGATACTTGTTATTTGATCTCTGTTGGCCAGTTATTATTAGAGTCAGGCAACTATTCACAGTTGAACTAGACACAACTTATTTTAAAAATGCAGTATAATTTCTGTTTGCAAATTATACCCAGTGAAGTCAGGTGTTTGCAAGATTGTTTATGTTTCACCTTCTATGAGCCATACAAATAAAGTTACAATCGGGAAGAGCCTCCAAAGAAAGGTAAATATGAATATTTGGTGTTCATCTATTCTCTGTTCAGCAGCACCTCACTATGTTAGCTTCCTGATCAGATGAGCACCACATATAGTCCGTTTACATTCTAAATTGTCAGCTAATATTCATAAACATTCAATTAATTTACAATTCAGGCAATAAACAGCACACCATTTTTGTGCAAAGGCTCCTGCAAACATTTAATGACCGCTCTTCATCAACAACTTGTGAACATCCTCATGAATATGACTCATTTATTTACATATTTTCAATTATTCTCATGAAAGCAACAATAGATGCTGAAATGGTAAATCACAAGATTTTGTATGCCTGGTCTTTAGTGAAGCATGCCATTGCAATATGATATATAGTTGTGGCTGGCCATATGGCTAAAGTGATATTGCTCCTGTTCTTTGGGTAGTCAGAAATATCGTTATCTTTTTTGGGAAGCCATGGAGGATGGTTTCTACCTGAAGACAGTGGTGTCTTTCCCAGCTCTGCTCCAGGGTCTTCTTGTGCCCAAGGTCTCTCACAGAGTCCTTACTTCCTTCTCATAAACCAAGGATCAGACAATGAGCTGTGAGAAGATCAATGTCAGCTCCAACCCATTGCCTTCTGTTCAGTTCATGGCCTTACATGAGGCTTATGAAAGCTTTTTTTTTATCTCCTTGTTCTCAGATTTTCTATTACTCACATTAGCCCAAGCTGTTTTGAGGTAAATATTTTCTATGAAATACCCTTTATTATGTTTCTCAGAAAAGACTAAGCATGCCTAGAAAAAGTATCTAGAGCTATCAGAGCAGCAGTAAAACTGGCAGGAATGAATGTTTCAGCTGAGCAGTGCCCAGAACATCAAGGGCAGAGTTTTCTGTTGAAATGAATAAGTGGATGCTTGTAAAAAGGGCAGACCTATAAAAACATCAAGGCTCCACATACTTTTTACTGGATGTCAGCTCACTCCAGTATGTGACTCAAAACACTGCAAGTGGCCTATAACAGAGCCAGTGTTTCTTGGCCTCAGCTGCTGTTGCTCTGCCCACACACAGAGAAACCTCTGACGTGGGCTGTTCTCACCTGGTGTGTTGCTGCTAAACATTTCAGAGAGGCTCCTCATGCACCTTGCTCATGTAACCAAGCGTGGCCCAGTCACTGGGATGGCTAAAGTAAATATCCTACCACTGAAGAGAAATATTCAGTTTATTTTGAGTCAGAAAAGCAGGGAAAAATCCTTGCTGGCAGTGGTTTAGCAGGTAATTTCACCAAGTATCTGTTTTACAGAAATTCTGATTTCAGAAGTATGTTGGGAGGTTGTATCTGCCAAATCCCCATGAAATGTTGAGTCACTGCCATTACTTGGATTGGAGCAGTACCAGGGTATGTCCACACTTTGTGACTTCATCTGCAGCTGAGACACAAGAAGGGGAGTGGTGGCTGCTGGATACACTTACGGATTCACAATGTGAGCCTTTTAGGCAGGTGAATAAATAAGAATGTGTGCAACTGAGTGTATATTCGTGTTTCCCCTTGTCTTCTGTTTACAAAGTAATCCCAGTAAGCTGTTGTCAGCCAAACCTCTAGCCAGTGCCTCATTTATTAGTGTGATTGTTTGCAAAAAGTGTGAAGTTCTTATGAAATCAAAACAACACTTCACACTGAGTTCGGTAAACATAAATCAGACTTCCACTTGCCTCTGTTTTCCCTTGAGTGCCCATGCTTTAAGCAGGCTACAGCCACAATAGCTGTGTTAAGGTAGTTGGCTTAGGCTCTTTTAATGCCATTATCAACCTCACATACAGGGCATAGTTTGCTATCTCTTTTGCAAGTTCAGTAACAGTTTTACATCTGTCATAAGTCCTTTCCTCTGGTAATTAGTGGGTAAAAATGAGAGAGCTTTACCTCACTCTCCTCTGAAAAAAAGTAAAAAATTTCGTGGTAGCTCAGTTTTACAAACTGAATGACACAAGAACACATCTAATTAGTACTGTTATTTCTTAAAGAGAAATGTTCTTAGTAGAACCAAAAAGAACCCTGCCTGCTCAAGCTTCAAACTCCAGAAAGTCAGGAAGAAAGATAAGCTAAATTAAGTTTTGATAGAGCTAGGTGCCTTGCCACAATGGCAGAGCTTTTTAATTGCTTCTGCTGAAGTAGTACTTCTATTGAAGAATTAGGTCTGTTTAAGGAAGTAGAAGTACAGTAATTTCTGAGGCTAAACTGCACCTAACAAAACAAGTTGCCTACTCCAGCATAGTGCGCATGAACGCAGAAGTCGTGAACATGATTGAGGGTGAACGGTAGACTCTTCAGATTGGAAAATGCGGAGAAAACCTCATAATGAAAGCACAGACTGACATTCTTTCAAGGATGCTTAAGTTTTAACAAAACTCTGCTTGTCACCAGAATGTAGTTATGCAATTAGTCCAAGCCAGACTGAAGTTTCTGATCAGGAAGACCCATGACTTGTCTGCAAAGGTGATATTTGGTGCTGGCGGGTGTTCTGTGTGGTCAGCTATGATAACCCCAGCCCCCATCACATCACAACTTTGACCTGGCTCTGAGCTCCTGCTGGGACCACTAAGGGTTGGGGAACAGATGCAGAGAGATGCATATTTGTGATGCTAGCTGGTCCTCTACAGCTATGTGCCCAGGCATTACCAGAGGGCTTACATTCAGCTGAAGCTTTGTTAAAATATGAATTAGTACATCTGGCTGACTTGGTTTAAGTTTTGCTGCAGTCCCAGTGTCCCCTGTGTCCAGATGCCCTAGTCTCCATGGCATAGAGCAAGGGTTTGGGGTCATGGGCTGAGAGATGTGGTCAGGTAGCCAGTTTCAGAGGTGCTGGCTGTCCCTCTGGTTTATGAGAACCCTGTTCATCCCAAAGTGCCTGAAGCCATTGCGACACTGAAATTATTCATTGGAATACTTTGCCTCGAGGGAACAGCAAGCTCTATTTCTTTAATGATTTTAATGGTCAGAATTGTGCCAGGTCAAGCCATTTAACTGTGTATTTAATTAGTCATCTGTATGCATACAACTTAAAGGCGTTCAGCTGTGCTATTTTATAGAGATTAACTAAATGGGCAGTAAATCATCTATGCCAGCAATAAGTATTCTTTCTTTCTTTTTCTTTTCTTTTTTTTTCTTTCCTTTTTTTTAAAATTACTATTACATTTTTTGTACTGGTAGAGGTCTGCATGAGAATAGTTCTGATTTAAGAGATGGGAGAAACACATCTTGGGGTTTTGACTGACATGGACTGGAAACAACAGTGGGCAACATAGAAGGAGCTGAAAGGTGAAGTTCACAGCCAGACAACCCAAAAAGTTATTGCCAGCTGCAGGCATTCTGTGTTAAAGAAAAAAAACTTGCAAGAAGCTTGGCTCTGTGGAAGCTCATAATTTAAAGAGGAACAGGAGAAGAAACATGACCTGAACTGGTAGGTAGTTCTCCAGCTTGAATAAATCTTAAGAGTGTTTGGCTGCTAACAGTTCACAAGTCTGCACTGGCAAAATACTGCCTGGAATCAGCACAGTTAGCCTCCTGGTCTTGCTTGTTTTCTGAGTGAATGAACTATTTTCTATGTAAGTGCCATTGAAGTGCTGCAAGGAATGATGGGACCATGATCCTGCATAGATAAAATGTGTGTTTTGAAGCAGGGAAATATTTTTGTACCTACATCACATGGAGAGTCCCTCCTAAACTAAAGAAATGTGCTTGTTGTTAGTTTTGCACAAATGTGTTCTGTGCTGCCTTTCACAATAAATCTTTTGGCAGAACACTGGCAATTTATAATGAGCACTGACCTGTGAAACAGAAGAAAATAGATATTGTTAAGAATCTTGGCTTGTTTGCTCGAAGGTCATGTGGCAGGGCCAGGTAACTTTTGAAGTGGTGCATGGGGAGTTGTTTGAAGGGTATAAACTGCAATAACAACATGACTGACCTGAGTGTGTAAGCCTCTTTGCACAACTTGAAATGTTTAGCTCAATAAATAACATCATGAGACGTCCATTCCCATCATGTTTTTCTTCCAATTTGACCCAGAGGGGTGGCTAAAGGTTCTCCATGTGTGTGGTTTGCTCTCAGAGAAAATAGGCAATGGAATCAGGTGCCATTAAACTATTGCTGTTTACCATGATCCTGCCACCCTCAGATCAGGTGGAAGCAAACAGCAGGAGACATCTTTTTTGATCACAACTTTTCAAGCAATTCTTGACCTCTAAATCTTTCCCTTGTTTTTCAGTCTGGTCAAATGCTTACCTGCTGCCTTTTCTCTTGTTATTCTGCTATTCCTGCTACAAACACCCAAACATCTGCTACTGTCTGCTAATATGGCATGTAGTCTGTGTAAGCTTAGTATGTAACCTGAGGCTATGTAGTTTAGATTCTATTCAAGATATTACTTCCCACTTATCCTCTCATGGGTGTTTTGTCTCCAGGAGATGCCCATGGTGATTGAGGGTGACAATTCCTTAGCCACTGAGAGCTTAAAAAGACTGCTTGGTCTGTCAGGATGGATGAGGCCTTGGACTTACCCTATTGGGAGAGTCATTTGTATTCTGATCTTGTGCAAGTCTCATGAGAAGTTAAAATTGGCTGTTGTGTGTGCCCTTCATTCATAAACTCTTCAAAATATTCAGCTGTAGGTAGGTGAAAACACTTTATGATATAGGTCATGTTTGGCAAATACTTCTATCCAGACAGCTAATCCTGAGTAGGAAGAGAGGATTTTTGAAAGTGTGATTTTTTTTCTTTATTGAAAAGAGGGAAACAGATCTTCAGGAGTAACTTTCCCCATTTTGAACGAGAAATCTCTCATTGAACAAGCCATTTTCATTGTCCTGAAATAAATGAAACAATTCATTGCAGGTAGAGCACAAAGAGCTGCTGGTCAACATCAGATAATTGTCCCAGAGGGTAGGCCTGTCAATGATACCTTTTTTTCCTGCTCTCCTTCTTGTCATTTTCCTTCCTGGTTCTGTTCAAACAAATTTGCTCCCCCTTCCCAGCTGAACCATTTTTTTACAGTGTTTGCTCTTCCTCCCTATTAAATTAATCAATTGAACAAATCTGCTACATTTCTGAATGCAGGAGTGACCTCTCCCTCACCATTCTGCAATGTCCTGGCTCAGCCTGGCTGAAAGGGCCTCCCTGGTGGATGTGTGTGTGTTTGAGGCACATAGATGCTGGCCAGGAGTACACTGGCCTTTACTTCTCTGTCATGAGCCAAATGAGATAGGAAAATGTGCTTTGACAGATCCATTACTGTATTGCTCCACTGGTGGCCTTTAGACATAGCATCAGGCATCTGCTTTACTCTTCATTGCATGGCCAAACAGCCAATCCCTTGCAAATACAGGCTTCTTTCCTCTGGTCAATGCTGACTGAGTTCTTTTGCCTTTCTGCACAACTGCACAGGATCAGACCAGAAAGGATAAGAGTTTTCCATTTCCTCCAAAGCCCTTGGAAGCCCTTGTTGGCATTTGCTGTGCTCACTCTTCACCAGCCCCTGCAGGAGCTCTGTTTGCTCTTCCTATGACTGCAATTAGCAGCGCTCGTCTTGGCAGCTCTCCTGCCCTGGTACATTTCTTTTCTGTTATGCTAATAGACTTATAACCAGCTCCAGCTTCTGAGACTGTAATACACCCCTTTTGATTCTCTGATCTACTTCTCTCTGTGCATTAGGGCAAAGAGTGGTTTGCCAAGGGCCCAGTAGAACATGTTTAGAACGTGTTTAGATTCTCGTTGTTCCTCTTAGATCCTGGTATGCTTCTGAGATTTGTCACTTCCACACAAATCATGCTCTTAATCCTGGGGTTTAGCAAAGTTTGGATGGATTTGAATTCTACTACATATTTTTTAGGGGAGATGATAATTCTCTCTGATGAAAGATTTCTGGATGGAAACCCTCTGTGCTAAATATGAGCATGAGAATAACATCCTTTCAGTCCAACATTCCCTCTTTTTTTAGTTTAAGGATGGATGCCCATGTTAAGATGGCAGTGTGGATGCATTGAGGTTCTGAACTTGTACTTGATACCTGGGGGTGAAGATACGATTTATGGTTGTTATAGAGGCATGTACAAACATGGACATAACTTAGATCCTGCATTACACAATATGGTCCACGTGGAGCTGACTGCTCAAATTACATTCCCAGAGAGCTGTGCTTCTCTGTGGAAACCTTTTGAAATGTTCAAGCCTCATGGGACTGTCTTTCTTCAGAACAGAACAGGAGTATTTTCATGTCTTGAACAAGAGTATATGACTAAAAATGTTCAACCTGATTTTATAGCCATGTTCCTTTTTCAGTGCAAAGATGATTGGTCTCTGGCATTCCAGTGTTTAGTATTTCTGCTGCTGTACCATTTCATGACTGGTTGCCCCCACCACTGATGCAGGAGGAGCATTTTGATTTATGGTATTATGTGTAAAGTTCATGTAACAACCAGTTCACTGTATGAAGTTTGGACTGCAGTACCATGTGAGGGATATTATACCATTCCACATCTAAGCAAAGCACATATCCTACCATAAACACCTATAAAAGGGGGAGATGTAGCCCAGCATGCAAGACAACCAGGAAATTGTGTGAAATACAACAAGGGCAGTTCCACTGACAAACACAGAGGAGTTGTGTAGGCATTGAGACACAAGTGTTCTCAAATTCATCTTCTAGAGTAAAGCCCTCCTCACTCTTCCTTATGAATTTCACCTTTCATGATGCTTGCTGATGGGGCCATGGTCTAAACATCACTAATAAATCATTTGGAGTTTGGGAAATTGGATGGGAAGTATTTCCATAGGGTGTCTGACTGAAGTCATAGACATCAACAAAAATTCATATGCAATTACCTTTTGTGAGTCAGGAGCTGAGTGTCAGGTCTATGGTGGCTGATGTAAACAGCTGCACACCATGGTATCATATGTGAACACAGAGGTGGGATTTTTTTTAGGAGCATGAGCAGAGAATAAGTAGCATGTTTTGGCTGGTTTTTGGTTTGTTTTTCTCTTTGTTCCCCCCCCCCTCCCCAAGACAGAGTGCTGTTTGCTCTCCTGGAGATTTAATTTGTTTGTCTAACCTCTTTCTGACAGTAAATACGACTTGGAGATCTTCGAGTCCTGGGATAACATGAGCTTTGACTTAGTACAAAATGGAACACCCTTCAGTGTGTCAGGGTGGAGCAGACAACTGGCCAAAGCTGAAGAGACCTTCTACAAAGTGCGTCTTACCAGACACGTCTCAGAATGTGAGCACTTGCTTATCTGGTTCTCTGGGAGCTGTATTTTTTGCCTTTAGGAAATCCTCCCTTTATATCTGTCTAAACGGAGAATGCAGGCAGTAATGTCTTTTGAAACCTGTAGCAAAAAGCCTTTTCTACTACCTTCCCCATATCTCTGTTGCTCCGCAGTAGAGTTTCAGATGTATTATATCTAGTTTGTTTGACAGTTTAAGAAACATTATTGTAAGGGAATCAGATGCACCTTGTATTTGGAAATTTGCTTTGTTGTTATTGTTGTTTTGTTGGTCCTAACTTGCCACGGAGAAGGCAGCTGCTCCCTGCTCCTGCCCTTAACATTGTGAAAGTCTGCTCACCCCCAAATGCTTCATGCAGCCAGGGAAAGAAAACACCTGCATTTGAGACATTTATTGGCAGGACAAGGCTTTCTCAGTAGGCATCCTGCCCTTATTATTTTTACTTCAACAGCACAATTAATAAATAATTAAAAAAAAAATCTGTACAAAAGAGAGGCAGTGAGAATAGCTTTAAAAGGGTCCCAATATGTGATCAGAAATCAGGGAGAGTTTGTGCCCCTGGCCTCAGTAACCTTCTAGTAAGTATTAGTGTAAGAGGCAAGGAGTTATTTAGGTTATGAGAGAGACTCCTTTGAGTGCTAGAAAAACTTCCACCAGAGTAGTCCTACTACACCATGCAAATCAAGTTTTCAAAGCTGATATGCCTGGTGGGCACTGCCAGGCACTTGGTTTTCCAGCACTGGTTCCCACCCTTGCAGGGATGAAGCTGGGGCAACGCACAAGGCACTGAGACCCCTAACTCTCCCTGCCCTGCCCAATGGCCACATGGTCTTCCACAGCCCTGTTTTGTTTTTATGACAATGGAAATCTCTGTGGTAATCGTTCACCTGATTTGTGCATTTAATCAATTAGTTCACTCAGAAAGAACAAGGCGTCCTTGTGCATGTGGTGGATACAGTCACCGTGCTAACTGGCATACCAAAAGCAGTTGGTTTTCAGCTGTTGGTTACATCATGTCTTGTATTTCTTTTTTGAGACAACACAAAAGCAAGGCTACACTGCAGGTGGGGTTTAGGTCTGTAAGAGTCCTCTCTTTTTTTTTTTTTTTTAAAAAAAAAGCATCAGTAATCCTAAAACTTTAAAAGTGGGGTGGGAAACCCAGCTGGGAATATTCAGAAAACTAACAGCAACAAGGAAAGGCAAACCATGCTTTTATCTGATCTTCTGAGGAGCCTGACCTCCACTTGGCCTGGTGTAAAGCAGCCCTAATGTATGCGTACTGCCTCTGTAGTGCTGGATGAGCTATTTCCAGCACAAGTGAGAGGTGATTAGAGCAGTGAAAAGCCCCATACTGGTTTGTTTGTATTATGCGTGGGGGGCACCAGCAACTCTCCAGGGTAAGGACTAAGGCCATGGAAGTTCATTTTATTTCTCTGTCATTCAAATGCTCTTAGTACAGGAAATAGTACTGTCATAATCACATAAAATTCTGCACATTAATCACTTTTCTTTTTCAATAAAGCATCTTGTCAAGAAAGACAAAAATGGAAACTATGGCATAGTCTTGATGACCCCATAAACCATTTTAGCTAACACACACACTTAAATCCCTTCTGTGATAAATCTGGAGTTGATCTTTCATTTATGTACTCTTTTTTTTAACAACAGCAACATGGTTACAGCTTTGGAGCCATGAAACAAGAGCCATATGGATAGTAATTTTGTTGTTATTACTCCATTTAATTTGGTGAATAGCTGAACTTCTTTTGCTGTTTCTCCCTTCCTAGCACTTGCCTGGCACCTCGGATGCCAGCACAGGGCAGCTAACCATAATGTCTTGCCCACTGGCAACTGGCTCCTGTGCTTTGGACTAGCTCCTAAAATAAACTGCATGTCCCACTACACTGGGAAGATGTGTTCATTGGGAAAGAGAGAAGCTGAGGACATGTAAGCTTTCTAGTGTCGAGGCTTACCTTTTTCTTCAGGAATGGAAGCAGCTTCCCCAATGCAGGAGGAAACCCTTCCTATGTCTTCCCCAGGCCCTGGCCATGATGGAGATAGGCAGATGCTGTGACTGAATTTGTAGTGAGCCCACTAGCGGAGGTGTGTGACAGCTCTCCTGGCTGCTATAACTTGCCTGGTATTCCTCCCAGGCACAGGGGGTATCTGGAAACCATCCAGACATCTTGTGCTCCTGCAATCAGAGCCGGCACTGGCTGGGCTCTGATTTTTGAAGCCCTATGTTAGTGATACTGTGTCCATAAACTGAGGAGGCATGCACCAGAAATACAGATTATGGCATCATTTGCAAGCAAAACCTTCATATGAGAGGGGACAGATGTGTGTCCTTCCTCCTAAGCCTACTTGCAGCAGGTGGGCTGAGAGAATATACAGAATATACTCTCTAAAGGCAGAGTGATTAACCAGCTTGGTGTAAGAACAACCTTGCCTTTCCTCTTGAGTGTAGAGCATTACAGACATAGATGCTACCTTATCACCCAAATTCAGGTTCTGAGCAGGATTGCATTACCCCATGGATCCCTTAAGTGCAGATGAAGCCCCAGTTTAACCATACATAGAATGGAGACCTATACAGGAATACAGCTAGAGGCTCTGGAGGGAGCCAGAGGGAGTAATGAGACAGCACGGCCAGCCTGGTCAGCTGCAGTGGTTGCAGAGTGTGGCTGAACAGATTATTTTTCTTTTTAGCATTGGAAAGAAAAACTTTTGTGAAGGTTTAAAGGACAATAAGTGATCTTGGCATACATTTATGAGGTATTCATGCCAAAATTAAGTGCAAGAGGAGAAAAACATGGGAAGGACTATTTGTTACTGACAGGGCAGACAAATAAAGCAGGCAGCACTGACACCACAGAGGTTAGTGGACCTGTGCTGAATAGCTAGTGAAGAGCCTCAGAGGAAGGGTAAAGCACTATATTCTCCTAAACAACTCCTCAGTTCATGCAATGGGAGGTACTTTAACCCTTATTGGTACAAATTCCTGTTCCCAGTGCCAGCTCTTGTGGAGAACTGCAAGGTTCCTTATTACTCCTCAAACTGATATTAAAGAGTGCCTGAGATAATGATGAGAAGTAAAAAAAAGGACAGCCTTGTTTAAATAGTGTTTTTTACAGGCAGTATGCTATTTCAATGGGTAAC
This sequence comes from Piaya cayana, assembly GCA_013389865.1. Classification (NCBI taxonomy): domain Eukaryota; kingdom Metazoa; phylum Chordata; class Aves; order Cuculiformes; family Coccyzidae; genus Piaya; species Piaya cayana. The sequence continues at coordinate 51,849 of WAAB01022605.1, forward strand.
AACATCTAACAAACAAGAATCTGTGTGAAGGTGCCCAGCAAAACTTGGCCTTCATCCTATGAATTTGAAATAAATGATTATATGGGCAATATTACAAACCAAGAGGGAACACGCAGACACACTAGAACTTGAATGCTAGAGCAAAATTTTGGCATTACTGCAGTCAAATCATGCACTGACTGTGCTGAGGCTGGGTTTCTTGGAAGTCTCTAATGAATAAATGGGACAAATGCAGTTTTCAACCTTTACTCAGACTGATATGAGTCATTTAAAGATTTCAGTGGTTCCTCTGAAGCACGCTTAGTTGGAGCTCAGACAAATAAAGTATGATGTAGCTAATTAATGAAATACAGCTTTAATTTTACTTGTGGGTTGAAATCTGTGCAATCATTAACCTGTTTGAAGTGTTTTACTGAGTTAGGAGCTAAGGCTTCGTAAGAAGATGAACATGGATTGAACTCCAATAGTATTTTGCACAAACTTGATAAAGCTTGGGGAAGTAGCTTTTCTAGTTGACATAAGTGTCCACATTCTTGTGGAATAAAAGTAACACTTGGAATATCTGCATAAGTCACTCTGAAGTATTTAGAAAGCATGCTTTAATGTGTTTTCTTTATTAATGAATGCATGTGCTTGCAGAGTGAAATCTAGGAAAGTGAAGAACAGAGCACAACAAAACCATCAATTCAGGAAAGAAAACAAAGACTACAAACTGCAGGGAACTCTAACCACCTTCTGAATATAGCCAAGGTACAGAATTTTTTTCTAGACACCTTGATTAATATAACTTACTCTTGCATGAGGTGCCATGGGATCTTTTAAAGAGCAGTTTCTCTTAGAGAACTTCTAAAAGCATAGTTTTTCCTAATCATCTGCTGGAGCAGCATTTCAGTATTGACTTGGAAGAATACTATATACCAAACCATCAAAACTATTTTCTGTAATCAGTGGAATTTATTTTGGGAGTCTTCTATCCAATTAACTGCACAGGCCAACATTTTATGGCAATGGCTTGATTTCTTTTATCTATTCTTTTTTGTTCCTAATATTCTTGTCATTTTGCTATCAAAGCACATTAATTCTCCCTCTTAGTTCACTGGTGGATGCATCCTGTTATACTGCACATAAAACTGTATTTGTGCATGTCAAAGGGAGAACACATGAGGGTGTGCACATCTGAGCTATTAAGAAATTGGCCCACCTGCCTGTTTTTTGATTTTAAGGAAAAATAAGCCATCTTTAATTTGCTCTCTATTCCTCCCTCAAGCTCTTGTGCAAGCTAAAATAACAGCTACCCTTGGTCTAAAAATGCCTGTGCCTGCTTTAAATCTCTTTTGATGGATGCCAATCAGACTGTTTCTTGTGCTGTTGATGCTTCACCTCACATTACAACACACAAACAGTGAGGAGGCCGTGGGAAGAGGAGACAGAAGCATGGAGACGTTGACAGAAACAGAAGTGTCCAGCAGAATATGGCCTGGGTGCGATTGGATAGTAGCAGTATCAGTTTGCTCTGCAGCTGCCACCTTATAACAGAATACTCTAATAGACTGAATAAGAGAGCTGCAGTTCCTTTGTAACAATTCTCTGTTACTCTAAATGATTAGAGTATTAAAGTCAGTGGCAGCCAGCAATAACATATTCCCACATACCATACACCCGAAACAAACCATATGAGGCTTCAGATTTTAATTTGGTATCTTTTTTTCCCTCTATTTTGATTGGATAGGAGAAATATGATTTCTCCTTTTCCTGGTTTTGGATACTTACATACCTTTTTTTCTAGTGGATTAACCCCATTTTCCATCTGGAGGCCTGGGATTGCACCATGTTTTCCTTGCTTTTACAGTCAGCTGGAAAATCTCCAGCCCCAAATGGGGCTGTATGCCCTTGGCTTTGACATTTGGTTTCTAGTCTCTGCTAATAATCAAGGTTAATTCCTCTGCTTGTCCTGATGATTTGCAGGCTTTGAATTGCCCTGATTCATGCAAATGCTTCTGTCTCTGCAGTGGCTGCCCTGTCCTGTGGCTGATACTTCAGCAGCATCTTGTTCTGTGTTGGGAATGTGAGAACCACACTGTAAAATAGGCGCCTTTCTTGTTTTGCTTTTCTCTCCCATGGGGAGGATGGGAGTGTGCAGTGTGTGGGCACACCTGTTACCTTGTCCTATGCCTCTTCCTCCAGAGGTCAACCACTCCCATCTTCCTCCTAAGCAGAACCTCCACTTTTCCTGTGAAAACCAGAGAGACACACTGGCATTATCTTTCACTGTGTATATGACTTTCTTTTCTCTTACAGCTATCCTCTACAATCTGGGGAGTGGGAAAAAATAAGAAAAATTTGCATAATCAATCAACAACACAAAGTTTTATCTGGACTTGAACCTCCCTCTTCCCCCTGCTAGATTTTCTTATGCAAAAAGAAACATCCATCCCAGCATAAGTACCTTGGAATGCAGCAGACATTGCCACATTAGGCACAAAGCTGAAATTGAAGGGCTAAATGACGTGGGTGTTAGAGAGCCAAAGATATTAGGGTAAATAATAGCTACAAATTACTTGAGTCTCTCAGGAGCAAGAGACGGTGTGTGTTGTCCCTGCCAAGATCATTTAAGAAGCGTAGAAAAGGGAGAAGGGAGCTGTACCATGGTGAAATGAGGAAGATGAGATGGAAAGTCATCCATCAACCCTCTTTTAAAAGAGGTCAGTTGACCAATACTAGTTGATGTATCACAGGGCTACTTGAAAAAATGCAGTGGGTGGAAGATCCTGTAGATCTCTAGAGGCTTCCACTGGGAGAAGACATTACTCATTCAGCAACCCTAAAACAAACGAAATAGATGACATACTGAAAGTAGGAAATATAAATTCTCATATTCACTGGTCCTAGTTTGTCTTTATAACAGCACTCCATAACAACTGTAAATTATTTTTAATTCCTTTTATCCTAACAGCACCTGGTCAGGCCATGTTCTTATAAATGAGGATCAGGTGCACAATGTTCTTTTGAGGAGATGGCAGCAGAATATACCTGTGGCAGTGGGGTATAATGAGCAGTCCTGTAAGCCAGGATACTGTATCTACAGAAAACCCACCAAAATCTCACTTACACTATGCTTTGTGTAGCCAAATGCACGCTACCTAACCAGCATTCTACAAAGCAGAAACTTAAGATTTGCTAGAATGGGTGATCAAAATCATCATTGTTTGCTCAGCTTCTCATTAAGTTTTTGATAAGACCCCCTAATGAGAGATACATGGAAGCAAATAACTGGTTATCAAAAAGAGGTAAGTCCTTTGCCAATTAATATCTAGATTAGCAGTGGGAAAAGAAAAGATCTCAGAGTCTGGTATGATTTGTAGTTAAATATTTCAACTAAGGGATGACACAGGGACACATGGGTACCTGGAGCGTATGAGATTTAACATATTTATCTTGAAAAGGAGGTGACTCTTCTAGTGTATCTTCTATCTGTGAAGAATCATATGCTTCACATGCTTCACTGAAGATGATAAATACAATAACTAAGGATTAAATGAGAGAAGAAGGGGGTATCAGATTAAGGAAAAAGCCAAGTGACAGGTTTTTGAGCAGTTTTGGCCAGTAAGAGGCTTAGAAAAGTGAGCAGGGAAGTGTGCTAAGGCACTAGGGGAAACAGGACATTGGTCAGTTCTTTGTAAGAAAAATCAGGCTGTGCTAGAGAAAGTCGTGACTAAGACATCAATTTCTTCTCCTTATAGAAACAATCTGCAGCACCCAGAATTGAGGTTAAGCATTTAGTTTAATCACTTTGCAATATCCTACTGAGCTAGGAGAATTAACAGTGGTAACCTGGGGGAAGCTGGCTGGAATGCTAGGTTGCTTTAAGCAATAACAGTTCTATGTTACAATGTTTTTTCCCCCCTTCTCTTTCACCCCTTAATATCCAGCTTCCAAGTTAGGTTGGTCTGGAATAGCCTGCCAGCAGATAGGGAAAGTCCTTATTGCCCTTTGGTTTACAAAAGAGCTTATGTAGTGCTATTGTCTTTGGAGAGGGAGGACCGAACTCTTTTTCCAAGCCTTTGCTTCTACATAAAAAAGAAATACAGCCTTTGGAAAACTGGATGACAACTAAGAAATTGTGGTTTAAATGGGAAACAGTACCTCAAATTATGTCTCTGATCTCCACAGGCTAGGGCAGAATAGTGGCTGAGTGGTGAGCACTGTACTTGAAGGAAGTGAATTCACCAGGCAAGGAATTATTAGTGCATTAAGAATAAGTTTCATATTTAACAGGAAGACATACATGTGTTTTCTATGAACTTTAATTGAGATAAAGGTCAAATGAATGATGAATTCAGCAAGCCTCATTATAGCTTAAATAAATAAGAATATTTTGGAAAAGATTAAAAAAACCCTGTCAAACCAAAGGTGTGTGGAATGGCTATTCTGCCTAAAGGATTTTTTCTGTCTGACCATTCATATTGGGTTTATATGACTGTTTATTTGGTTATTTAATAGATAAGGGAACACCTCCCTCATACAATGTGTAGTACTTTTGCAACCACCTGGGAGCCAAAGATGTTTTACCAACAGGCGAGTTCTGCCAGAAGACCTGGGGCAGTTTTAAAAATGTCACATATTCCTTTGGTCAGACTGTCCTATTCCTCAGCTACACAGGTTGAAAAGAACAGAATTTGTCCCCAAGATTGTAACTTACTCTTTCCCATCTCTCCTCTAATATAAAGATATCAATCCCATAATCAATAGGTCAAATTAGTGGTAGATGGGTAACTGACCATAGCCAACTTATTGCCACTCAACTGTTAAATAAACAAGTTATCTGAAATGTCCCAGTTAATTTTTTTTAGCTCTGAGATAACTGGCTTTAAAAAAAAAAGTAGAAAAGAACTTTTGCTTCAAATGTGTACTGGTTTTGAGTGGGACTGCGAAACAGTTCAGTTCTATTTCCTTTCCAGTTCCTGGTTGGTGGTACTCCAAGATTTCACACCATCCTAGATACTGAACTATATATTTCTACCAGTTAATGAAATGAGCTCCTCAAACAACTTGAGAAAAGCCTCAGAACTGTTAGAGTAACCATTTTTCTTTGTCATGAGGTATTTGGTATTTTCTAGAATTTTAAGTTGGTGTCTATGAGGAAGAAAATCCAGCTAGAGCCAGAATGCAGGAGGAACCCTGTCAAAGTGCTTGTTTCTGAGACTCACTCTTTATTTTACAGTCCTTGGATTGTCAGAGGTCCAAGGGCTGGTTTTATCAGACTACTCCAAGCCTATCTAATACAAGAAGGCTGTTTAAGTAATGTTGTAACATTTACCCTTACTCTGTGCTAGTGTTTTAAACTGTAGATTGTAAATAGTATCTTGCTCTGTGATCAGCCTAACATACAGTTGAGAACTCCCTAGGAGCTCACAGTTAAAATCTCTAAAAATCTCTGACTTAGAAAGTCTAATTTATTTTCCCTCTTGTCAGGAATAGAGGAGTTCACTGAACCTTTACAGCTGTTTTGGGATGGGCTCCGCCTAACGAGTCCCAGTTTGAGGGGCATGATAGGCCCTCTCCTGGTAAGGTATTGCCTCGATTCTGCTGTGCTCTCTCTGAAATGCATGTCTCCTGCCCTGGTGTTTTTCCAAGAAGACTTACAAACTATAGTGAAGTAGTGTTTGTAGCTGGCTGTAGTGTGGGATGCAAATCTGGGGCAAGGTTTTCTAGAAGGACATTATTCTTGTATGAATGGATATAAATGTAGCTGGCTTAGGCCTCCAAATTTAGCCTTTGCTGTATCTTCTTGCCTCCCTTGCTCATGGATGTCAGGGAACTCCCAGGAAGGGACATGGGGTAGATGTCTCTCAGCTGGGGCCTTTTCCCAAGTTCACAAATAGGGATGTGAAGCAAAAGGGAGCCTTTCTTCATGGCAGAGCCTGGGCTGGGACTGCTGCGGTACAGCTGCAAGCCCCTGTCCTATACTCACCAGAAGATATCTGCTGTGGACTCAGGTGTCCCACTGTTACCGTTACATTGTACCACTTCTGCCTGTGCTTTACACACCAAGTGAAAACTTCTGAAAGCCCCACACTGAGAGAACCTAGTCCCCTGTGCCAGGAAGATGTTCCTTCTCTGGCTCCGCAGTTCTGCTGTTTCTGGCACCAGGAACCCCAGTCCCATCTCTGACTCCATGAAGTCTGAAAACAGGCAATTTCCACACCCATAGGTCACTATTCTGTTGCTCACTGACACTCCACGGAAGAGCTTTAGATAATTAAAAAAAAGACATAATTTATGAAAGTTAATATTCAGCAGAAAGCAAACCATGCACGCAAATGCATTTTGGCCAAGGTGTCTCACCTTGTCACGGTGCAGGCTCTTTGCCTTGCTGGCAGCACCATTAACCAGACCCCCTGCCTGCAGCAGTTGGGCCTGCCATCATGCGCACTGGCTGCATCCCATTGGATATTGCTTTAAGGAGACTAGAAAACCAGGAGGGCTAGGCAGTGTCCCCTGTACATGACTGTGCATGCCTTCTCCAGTGAGCACAGGCCCTGGGCACACCCCAAGGCATAGTCTAGGTCGGAGCTGTTCCCTAAAAGGGGTTGAATTCAACTGCTGTGTATTGTAGGGAAAGTCATTGTGAGTCATGCTAGGAGGACCAGTCCACGACCCATTTAACGTGGTTATTTATACAGACAGAGCTATAAGGACCAGAAGAGACCCATGAAGGTATTTTAAAACAGGCTGCATGTATCTGAGAAAGGGGCAATTTATTCAAGCAAGAATGGAGCCTTCATAAATCGAGAATCTTGGGGATCTATGCTGAATGAGAAAGAGGTTGGCAGATCCCACTGCTGCTGCTGTGTGAGTAAGGAGTGTAGCATGGATGAATTATATGGATTGGGTGGAATTTTCCTAAGATTTAGGCAGCATAATGCGCCAGGACTGCAAATGACTGGAGGCAAATGATTCATTGTGCTAAGTACCATAAAGCCAAGAAAACAGATGTCCTGGCTGGACCGAGGACAGAACAACACATTCTATTTATTAGATTTATCAATAGTATAATGAATATCTTGTTCAGATGGCTATAAGGTGGTTTTTTTCTCGTGTACTAAAACATTATAACTAGATAAAGCATGAAACCCTTCAGTAATAGTTATCAAAGTCTTTTCTAGACTGCAACAGTAACGGCATGAAAAATAAGACTTTAATCTGAATGCATTGAGATTATTACCCAATCCTGCGCAGCTGCTTCATATCCGTGCATTGCCATTGATACCATTGAATGGATCTGAGTAAACTGAATATATGGCCCAGCAGTTTTGTATTGATGTAGAAAGCAAAGGGATAAATTTAAATTTAATTCTGACTGGAGCAAGAGCTTCTTTTCCAGTGTTATATGCATAAAAAGTTCCATATGCCTAGGAAAGGTCTATAGTCTTTGTGCTAATGTTTTTACTCCAAATCCTGATAGGGCTGCCTGTATACACGGATGTAGTCTGGCCAGGCAAGATTACAGCCCCACTAAAGATTATAGGATGGCACCTGCCCTCTGCTAAACACTATCTCATTGTCACAGAAGGGATTTATGAAGTAGCTCCAGCCTGGGCTGATCATGGCAGAAGCTCACAGGGACAAACAAAGCTATGTGAACTTGGCCTACATCTCCTGCAGGAAGTGAGTAAGAGGTCATCTTGGCTACCACCCCAGAAAGGGTTGTGAGACTCTGTATGGACATTCAGATCATCTTTCTTTGGGGAAGAGCTGAAGACAGATTGGAGCATTTGTTACAAGCCAAATATCATTCATCCACTGAAAATTATAGTAGATATATTTTTAATAATTGTTTTCCCAAATGACTCTTTGCTGTTGATATCCCACAAAATACCTGGAAAGCTGCTCTTTGGGGGACAGAAGTACTCACTTAAACCCTTCCTGCTAGAATCCTCTCTGCTTCTGTAGTGCCCAGCTCCTTAGTAAGGCTACAGATCTCTCTTGGGTGGGCCACCAGAGCCCTTCTGCAGCTTTTTTAAACTACCAGGCACTCTCAGAGTAGGAGACTAGAGGGTCTGGTCCTACATGTGAAGATTTTCAGGAAGTTTTCTATGCAAAATGCCCTTTGATATCAAGGAATAAGTCTCACTGAATTGAAACTGTTGTGAAATGGCCTAAAGGATCCACTTAGACTATACCCGCTGCTGGTGAGCTTACTCCTTGCTGCCCAAATCAGAAAGATTTTCTCTAAGGAAAGAAATACCCACATACACAGTGGTTTTTAAGTAACAAGCAGCCACAACACTCCTCATTTTTTAACATTATTGCTGCCACATGTTCTAACGAGAATGCAAGAAGGAAATGCAAGCCTATGAAACTTACTTTTGTCTTGAGTAGATAGTTATCCTAATTGCATGGCATGCCCTGACTTCAGCTCTGCTCACGCTGATCCTTTACTGCATATCTGGCAGGTCTGTCTGAACAAGGGCATGGCCATTGTGCTCTTTCTCTGGTCAGAAACTGAAGTCAAATTTGTATAGTGATAGCAATCTTAAAACAATAAAAATAAAAGGAAGAAATGCAGATGATCAAGATTTTGGGATGTAAACAGGGGAGGTAATCATGGCAAAAGAAGACTGTGCATTAATTGCTCTCCATAATGCTCTTGAAAGTATCTTACTGAGGCATAAATTTTAATCTTTAGAAGTTGAACAACTGCTGCAGGGTGCATATAACTTTTCACTTCCAATGGAGTAGCCCATTCCTGGAGTTAAACATCTCCCTGTTTATCCTTTCTGTGGAATCTCATTCCATTTCGTCTGCACAGTGGTCCACACAGTTAGCTCTACTGGGAAGAAAAAAGGGAAAAGGGAAGAGAAAAAAGAGAAAAGGGAAAGAAAAAGGGAAAGAATCCAAATATTAGTATAATGAGTTGCTTTTTTCCACATGGAAGTCAATCTTTGCCCCTTTTATTACTCTATGTATTTTATGAATCCCACTCTCTTGACAGAACATTCAGGCTTCAACTTCAGCTCTTTCATCCTCACCAAACAAGGGCAAATGTCTTCCCTATCCTGGAGTAATTTGTCCCCATGACTGCCGTAAGACATCTCAAATTGGGTTAACTGCTGTCTCATTATTATTATTATAAACTGCACTGTCTGGTAATCAGACCGGTTGAGATAAGCCAGTCTGCTGAACAGGCAAAACACTAGGAAATCCCTCTTTGGGACAGATTATAGCAAAGCAGGGCATTGTTTCAAATGAAAGTCTCCAGATGGGATATTGGCAACTATAGAGGATGCGACTGGCAGTACCCAAGATAGTCTGATTGTCCGCATCGCACGCATGACATTATTTTCTGCTTGTCTCAAGGGTTCCTGAATGTGACTGAGGATCCTCCTCTTGTGAGACAAGCAATTGCCACCAGTATTTGGAAGATTAGGATCTGCCAATGGCAAGCTATTTTAATTCCCATGCAGACAGATCAAAGTGAAGACACCATGCAAAACCCCCAGTTCATGTGACCCAAAATAGCACTCAGATTTCGTGTTAGGATTGGGCTGCTCTCCACAGCTACTGTGCTTGGAGGCAGCTGATCCTTATTATTTCCTTTCTCCTTTGTTCCCTGTTTGGGGCTGAGTATTCAGGAGTGCTTTGATGCCATTTGAGATCACAGAATCACAG
>WAAB01022608.1:0-34227 GCA_013389865.1 Piaya cayana
ATACATATATAAATACATATATACTGTGAAGAGGTAGTAAGGAAAACAGCCTGAGTCATCTCCAGTCTATCCTAATGGACAGATGAGAAAACTTTGTCTTGCTTCCATTTCCTACATAAACAGTAGGAGCTTCCTCTCTGTTGTTTATGTCCCAGTGACTAGGAAGATGCCAGTAAAAAACACCACCAGCCTTGTCTTCATTCTTAACAGCTTATTAACTCTCACAGTGTGCACATGAGCCTCTCCAAGGGGATTGCCAAATTCACCAGACAGTCTCCCCGAGGAATGTTCTGAAGAGCTAGTGCACGTTACGCCCATGCAATCTTCTTTTACTGCATCTCCAGGTAAGGGCACGCACTGCCCATAAAAACATGCAAATTATTCCCTAAGTATCGTACCAACATGTAAAAGAAAGTATTTCCTTGCCCTGAGGAAGTCACTGGCAATGAAGAGATGGAAAAGACTGGGGAAGAACTGGAAGGGGTCATCCTGTCCCTAGCTGAAATTATTAGGGGGCTGCAACAAGCTGGGTGATGGAGAAGTTAGAACTGCCATGCTAGCCAGCAAGACTGGGGAGTGGAGAAGAGAATTTCCCTCTTGGCTCAGTGTAGCCGAGGCTGATGAGTTGCAGGGGCCCTTGGGTGGGCTCCACATGCTGCTGGTCTGGCAGGACCAGGGTGGCTCAGGTGCTGCACCAGGCCAGGACCTGCCACCCAGCCTGAGCTAGCATGGCTCTCTTGGCCAACATTGAAGGACTTTATCCAGCCAAGGGGCAGCTGTTCTTGTCCAAGGCCACCAGCTTGGAGCTGGTGACTTCTGGAACCTGATTTAATGCCCAGGACACTGGCAGAAATATATTATTTCAGCTGGTTGACAAGGAGCTGATTTGGGCATGGAGGGGACTGCTTGCAAGTGATTGATGCTTTGCTACTGGCCTTTACATGTTGAAGCTATTGCAGAAAGGGCCTCTTGAACTTTACAGGTATTTTTTATCTTGCTTAACAGCTTGAAGAAATATCCTTTTTCCTCTTCCTTCATTATAGGGACAACATTTCCCAGGTAAACTTCCAAACTCAAAACATAGGCTTCCTGATGCAAGCGGAGTGTATTGAGCAAGAAGCTGGCATTACAAAATTGGAGCGGTACCATCTTCTCCTGGAGAACAACAGCGGAGGAAACAGAAGGTTTTGCAAACCTAATCAACTAGTCCTATGGGAAGTCACAAGACCAGCTCCTCTCAAGCCAAAGCACTGAGTGCTTAAACAACAAACTAAGATGTTGATTAAAAGGAAAAGCCTTTAAAATACATATTGGCCAATGCAGTTCAGAAGGAAGGTTTATTGTTCTAAGTGTATATACTATAAATAAGGGGGTTATTTGATGTTCTGAGAGTTGCGCAACAGACTGGTTCATGCGATCTTTCAAGAAATGGCTGTAGCGTGAGTGAGGTGGGTGGTTCTCCTAGGTATTCGATTTCATTAATATCCTGAGGCTTTTGAGGGAGCTTCCGACCTAAGAAAGATGGACCTGTCATGTTGGGTTTTCTGCCTCTCCCAGATGACAGAGAACAGACAGAGTAATAAAAGGGCATAACTGCCTGAGAAAAAGAAAAAGAAAAAGGATTTAAGAAAGGATAGTTTGGGTAAAAATACTTTTTGTCCCTGTTGCCAATACAGGCAGCAGTGTATCAGTGGTCAGCTAGATTCTCGCAGTGCTTCCAAGCCCTTGACAACAAACCACAGGTGCCATGTAGCAATCCTGGAATCACCTTATAAGATGGCAAGGAGGAAAAAAAGAGAAAAGAAATCACAGCGCAACAAGGTGCGTAATCAGAGATGGAGACTCCAGGCAGGGTGTCATGAGGCAGCTGTGGCAAAGTGCAGCACTGTGGAAAGGCAGCTCCCCTTCTTCACCTGAAGATCTTTAGGACTGCAGAGGGACCTGGGCATTACTGGTACTTCACCTCATGCTGTTAGTTTTTAAATATCCACTCTCCTGTTGTGCCTTGTGGAGCCTCATTTCCTCTGCTTGGGAACAGTGGAGTAGATTGGAAAAGGTTTCTTGCAGATGCAATGCCATTGGCAAATGTAATGGTCAGAGAAGGCTGAGCTGGAAAACAACTGTGCAAGTGAATGCAGGTTACACCTCCAGTTCCTGCTGGCAAGTACTGCTTTGCACTTCTGTTGATGCAGGATTTTTTTATTTGTTTGTTTGATGTGGTTTGGGCAGGAAAGTCAAGCTCCTTGCTGTCAGTCCACCCAAGCTAATGAATATAAACTGGGTCATTGCCACTATAAAAAGGAATGCCTTGAAGGAAGATTGCAGTGCAATAAAAAAGGTAATCCAAGTACTGTACCTAACTGTGCTTAGCACTGTGTAGCTGAAATGTTACTCACTCTTACCAGACCTTGACACCAGTCTGACTGTGAGACTAGATTTTTTTACCCTAAATCCAAAAGAGAAGTTTCATTCAAAGAGTAGGGTTTAGAGCTGAACTATGAAGATGAAACTGTAAGATTCACTGCATGTATATCAATCTGCTTCTAGACATATTTAAGTCTAAATACCATGTACTAATTGCTGAGGATTCACCATGGAGCCTGGGAAACTCCAGCTAAATCCTAAATGGAAAACCATAATTCCCCACTGGGCCATGTACCTGTATACAAGATGCCCCTATGCTTTCTCTTCTAGTAGCACAGTGGGGAGAACTCTGGCTTTCATCACCCAGATCTTCATAGCTAAAGGAGTTAGATGCTGACTGAATTCATACCCAAAAAGCTGCCTTCTTCCAAGGAGAAAAGGCCATGGGCTGTGCCCGATTGCCTCACCGATTAGCTCATGCTGATCTACCTCACCCATTGCTCTGAGACAGGATCATGGATATCCACCCCACCCTGTCCAAACTGCAGAGACATTCAGGAACTGAGGGGTGGTAGCCCAGCAGCAGAGGCTGTGGGTACTTATTGGAGGACCAGCAACACTTAAAAACTTGAAAATATTTCCCCAATGCTTACCATAAATCACCCTCATTGTAAATCAAGCCTGGCTTGCCTTGCCTGTGTGGACATGGAGAATAATGCATTGCGATTTTTAGAAAAAGGCAGGATTTCTTCCACCTCCCCAGTTGTGTTTGGAGGAAAACATGCCAGACTATCACATGTTCCTCAGATGCTGTGTTTTCTGAGCCCTCTGCCCAGCTTGCTGCTTTCTCTTAGTTTTTGCTCACCTCTCCAAGTCTTTAACCTGATATAATGCAAACTTAGCCTGAATTCTGACCCCAACATACAATTCCCTGTGGCCCTAAGTGAACAATTTCCTTGGAGAGGTAATAGAAACAAAACTGAAACATGGGTCCTATCTATCCATGAGGATACTTGTCTCTGGGTCATAATTTTATAAGGCTTAGCCAAAATCTTGCCTTTAGCCAGCTCCAAACTCTGGATAAGCTTACACTTGAAATAAGCACATGGGCCCCTAAGCAGAGTCTGATCCACATTAATTCCTAGGCAAAACGTTAATACTGCAGGAGAATTAGAAACTTGGGACACTCAGCTTGATTTACCAGAGAGGGCATGCCCATGGATTGAGTTGCAGGTCTTAGCACAGAGGTTTGCACGAATCCTCCTTGGCAGCAGAGGTGGAGGAGACTTTGCAGGTGGCTTTCCTCCTTGCTCTTCCTCAGGTGTGAGTGGCAGAAGGCATGGTGTGCATTACTGGTCTGGATTTCAGTACATCTATATGTGGTAACCAGAGAAGCAGTAGCAGAGCCATGAGGAAGGCAAGCTGAAATAGATCCAAGAAAGATGCAGTCCATCAGATATCCTGTTGCAAATCCCACAGAGAGGATGTCAATACAGCAATGCTGGAGGTTATTGAAGAATAGTTTTTTCACATTTTATGGACATAAAAAGCAAAATTAATGGAAACCAAACAAGTTTGAAGCTTATGCGTCCCCATCTCTGAGAGACCATGTTTTGGAAAGTAATGGCAATAGAGCTGAATCTCGCAGGTATCAGCTTGACTTCTGAAACTTAACATCCAGGAGGAAGAACAGACACACCTAGAGTGCCAGGTGATATATATAAGAAGGCCACCCCTGTCAAGCCAGCAGTCTGAGTCTCAGTTGCATGGAAGCTCTCTCTGGCATGACTGCATCTGTGCATTTAATTCTTGAGACAGAAAGGATGGAGTTAACAGTCTTATAGCTATCTGCTACAGCCCGAAGGCATGGTACAAGCATAGACAGAGAGGAGGAGCAGATTGATGGGGCCCTCAGGCTGCTTAGGGAAAGTTGCAGTGTGATGCCCTGGTGCTCCACACAGCAGCACTGGTGTAGCTGCATTTTGTGGCAGTGTGTCAAACACACCCTAGTCCCCAGGCAAAGCAGCTGGGCTGGTAAAGCTCAGAAAAAGCCATACCTGCCAGTCACTCTGCTTGCCCAAGTTCTGTGTGACCTTCCACCTCTGGCTGTGCTGGTGAGGGGCACAAAAAGACCAGCAATGCCTGATACTCTGCAGCCCTGCACCTGTCCCAGGAGCTGGGGCATATGGTGCTTCACCCAACACATAGGTGGCTGCACCAGCCTCAGATGGGTTCTGGTCAGCCTGCCACATCCATACATAGGCTTGCTTCCCTCCTCCAGAGCTGGGGATGCCTCCGACCTTGTACAGGGTTCATGGAAGCCACATCTCTGCATTCATCTACCTCTCCCACTGTATTACAGGGCTGGCAGAAGATTTGCCCCCAGCACTAGGGCTTATCTGTAATTCCCAGTGTCTCTCATCTGTGTCCCATTAATCAGAAAAAGGCAGTGTGCTTGGAAAGAGTCTGCTGCCAGGGCTGCCCTGGCACTGCTAGGGACCGTCCTATGCATGACTACCTGGTGAAGAGGCAAAGGTGGACCCTCATCAGTGACCTGACTAGCGGTGAGGGGCTGCCCCTCATGTTTGCTGGCACTGCGATTTCACTGAGTGGCTGCTCTGTTTGTAAAAAACCATCACTGGCAGAACTGCTCTGGAAGCTGTGGGTTTCCAATTGCATGTTAAAGGGTCCTCTCAAATCATGCTTCTTGTCCCTTTTCACAACACGCTAGAGAAATGAGATGAGAAACAGATAAGGTTAACACTCCTTCAGGACCTGGTTTACTAGAAAAGTAATGCCTATATAACAACCCTTGTTGCTGAGATGGGATTTTTCTGTCCGACTTCTGCAGGACTCATTCCCCTTCTCCTCTGCTTTACCTGTTCTCTGCCTCTTCAAATGACAAGTGTTAACGTCCTCAGTCTTCCTAAGCTGAGCAAACATCCAGCTGAAGGAGAAAGGACATGGGATTGTTAGCAGCCTTAGAAGAGTATATGAGAAATTGTGGGCTTTAACCACTACTCAACTCCCTCACAAAGACTTGGACAGAGATAATAAGTCTTCCCAAATCTGTTGCTGGGAGAAAGTTTGCTATTGCTCATTAAACCCTTGTTGGACTTGTTAGAATGACATGAGGTCTATCACCTGGCTGGAAGGCACTCTGCAACTTGAAATACAACAGCCATTTGCAGGGGGTAGGATCATAAGTTCCACAGGGCATCACATAAACCAGAGGAGGTGAAACAATAAAGAGGCAGCTGAAGTTTCAAATCCTCTCCCCCTCAACCCCCTGCCTCCTTGCTCAAACCTTTGCCATGCCAACGCAATACCAGTGTGACAGCCCTCTCCATCTCTTCTTGGGGCAAAAGCAGCATGTGGTTGTGTTGCCCCAGCTCCTGCTCCTGGTGGACCAGATTTCTCCTTCATCCTTTTTCCTCCTCCTTGGTCAGCAGATGGACAGCCGGAACAGCTTCTCTCCTGGGAAAACAAAAAGAGGAATGGTGGTGGAGATGGGGGAGGAGGATTGCAGTATAGGGCAGGGGGGAAAGCTGGAGCTGAGCAGAAGGAGAAAGCAAAGATCTTGGGATAAAAGAGGGAAGAGGAGAAAGGAGTGTAGACACAAAAGAAAGGCAGTGGGTGGAAGTATGATGTATGACCTTGTGGTGGGTGCTGGCATTGCATACATTTCCTGTCAAATAGGCAAACAGAGCAGAGATGAGAGGTTGCACAGAGCCTCCTTCCCAGCAGAAGCATCTCTTGGCAGGTGCCTTGCATATGCTGGAGGTAGCACTGATTTAGCAACCATCTTCACCTGCCACTTCTAGTTTTTGGACTAGATCAGAGATCCACAGAAGTAACACCACCTTCGTTTGGTGCAAGCAGTGCTCACTTCAGCCAGCTCCAGCCCTGACTCTGTCTTCCATGATGTGGGGTGGTGATCAGTCAGTGGTGACCTGAGTTGTTCTACTGATTTGGTTGGACGACAGGTAACAGTCACAGGAGCCTGGAGAGTTCCTGTGAGGGTGAGGATGAAGACAAGGAAAACAAAGATGGGCATTAAAGTGTTACCAGTGTAACTATTTTGTAAGAGGGCTGAGAAGTGGAGGGAACACAGCACTTTGTCAGAGAAGTAATAACCCAAGGGTAGGTACGGTTATGCAGCAAAAGAACACTTTTACAAGTAAAGCTTATTTCACCTTGAAATTCCCACAGACATAAACAACTGCTTTGTATGGAGTAGCATGTATACAAGAGCCTAGCTATGCCCCCAGGTTACTACAGAACAACAGACTCCTGCTTATTAGCTGCATGCTGCCCGGGAAGGAATATCTGAGTTCACAACA
The DNA here is from genome assembly GCA_013389865.1 of Piaya cayana. Lineage (NCBI taxonomy): Eukaryota > Metazoa > Chordata > Aves > Cuculiformes > Coccyzidae > Piaya > Piaya cayana. The sequence continues at coordinate 6,708 of WAAB01022608.1, forward strand.
TGTGCAGGGTCATTGAGCATAGACAAAACAATCATTATTTATTCGTAGTTCATTATTATCAATTCCTTGACTGTGCGTCTAAGCTCTAAAATGTGTGGTATGCAAGGAAAATAGGGGAGGCCATACACAACTTCGGGAATGGAGTGCTGCTGACAAACCTCTTTGGTGAAGAGAAAGTGTTCACCCCTTGTTTTTAATTGCACAGAGGAACAGCCACAGTAGCTGCAGAAAAAGCTGTGTGAGCACTGCTGGGAGGCTTCTCTGCTACAGCTTCCCACAACAGGTACAGCCTCAGCAAGGGAACAAAGCTAGAGTCTACAAGAGCTAGATTGACTGACTTCAGCCTGGCTCTTCAATGCTCTTGGACTCACCTCCAGACTCTCCCTCATCCAGAAACATTAACTCCAAACCCTCACTGACTGAATCTGTTTTTCACAAGTGATGCACACTCAGGCTTGGAAAAACACAGATCATTAATGGATCCTACAGTCACAGATGGGGACCTCAGGCAACCCGCAGCCTGCAGGCTGGGAACTGCATTCCCCCAAATGAAGGGGAAAAGAATTTGCCTCTTTGTTTTAGGTATTCTTCTCCCCACCCTAAGCACAAGCTGAATATTCATGAACCTCCTATATGAATTAGTTATCTTCTAAAAGCAAACACAAAGTCCCCATTCTGCATGAGGTGCCCAGGAACCAGGCAAAGCCAAGTGTCTGCTCTAATAGTGGGTTTCCCAGGGACTTTGCATGCTGCCTTAAACCAGTTACTCTTGCCTATTAAAGCAGGATCAAAACTGAACAAAGATCCTTCCAGAGCTGTTCAAGGCAGCTGCAGCTAGTTCAGACTTCTACATCTCTTGACCTAACATGACTCCCAGGCTGCCACATTGTCTGGATGGGAAGCCAGAAGGGAAACTAACGTGATTTTTATTGTAAGTGTTGCTCACCAGTGCAGTCAGTCTAGTTTATGTTCAGAGTTCAGGTTGCTAAGTAGCTTGCCCGATCAGAGGTTCAGATTCACATACAATCTGTATTTATGGTAGGGACAAATGGGTGTGTATGAGCACAGATGTGTGTAATGGTTCATTTGCAGGTGTTCATTGTGGTGTGCATGAGGGAAATGGGCATCTCTGAGTGGGAGCACTTCTGAGGTTGTTGAGAACATCAGAGAATGGCTTTTTGCATACATGATGGAGCCGACAAGATGGCATTCAATAAGTGGGTGTCACTGAGGAGGCAAATTCAGGTCCAAGTGAGATGGCAAGAGAGGGAAAAAAAACCAGGTGAGCAATTGCACATATGTATAAAAGAGACAAGACATGCCTGTTGTCTGTACTGGGTCTGTTTGGGATGGAGTTAGGAAGATAACTTTCCTGACAGCTGCCCATATGGTGCTGTGCTTTGCATTTGTGGCTAAAACAGCATTGATAACACACCAGTGTTTTGGCTACTGCTGAACAATGCTTGCACATTGTGAAAGCATCAAGGCTTTGTCTGTCTCCATCCTACACCCCACAAGTAAGTAGGCAGGGGTTGAACAAGAGGTCGGAAGGGGACATCCGAACAGCTAACCAAAACTGACCAAAGAGATATTCAGTATACATGGTCAGCAATAAAATCTCAAGAAAAGGAGGAAGGAGGGGTATTCATGGTTGTGGTGTTTGTCTTTCCAAGTCACCACTATATGTACTGAAGTCCTGCTTCCCAGGACACAGCTGGACACGTACTTGCTGATAGGAAGAAGTGAATTAATTGACCTTTATGCTTTATTTCTGTGTGCAGCATTTGCTGTTCTTGTTAAACCATCACTTTCTTGATGAGGAGGGTTTTTTTTTCCATCTTACTTCCTCCCGTTGTCCTGTTGAGGTGGGGGTAGTGAGAGAGCAGCTGAGTGGGTGGCCTGTTTCCCACCTGAGCCCTTGTGTGGAATGCAGGGATTGTTAGAGACACTTAGGATGCTGATGAGCAATTCAGAGGGTCTATGTGGGGGACTACCTGTGGTTGGGAAATAGGAAGAATTACTAGGGCCAGACTGGACTTGTGTCTTTATGCTTGCCAACAAAGTGTCATTGCCCCTAAAAACATCACCACAGTACAAGTGGTACCCCCATGCAGCAAGTGCTTCTGGGCTGGGCTTGCCAGGTTGGACCTGTATCTCTGTGCAGTGGGGCAAGGGGCCTTGTGCTGAGACCTGGGCTTCTAGGTTCTGCTCATGGCATGTGTTGAAGAGTGTTCCTCATCACCCACCAGACCTGGTGCACATGGAGACTGTCCGGTCACCTACATGGCAATCTCCCCTCCCCACATCAGTGGGACCAAAAGCACTGGCCACATGGGTCCCTTTGCTTGTGCTCTGTGCCATCCCCAGGGACACCAGCTCCACAGTCTGCCCAGACCTGCTTCTGCCACTGATTTCTTTCCAGCCCAGAGTGAACATCTTAGAGCAACCAGATCTCCTGTAACCATCAAGGGGCAGAGGGGGTTGTCCTTGGTGAGTGCCTACTGTATATCCTCCTCCTCTTGTGTACAGGTAGCAGAAAGAACCTAGTGCTCCAGAGGACAATCCTGGCAGGTGTCACCAAAATCAGAGGCTTTCCAGACTACAAGTGGTTGGACTCCATTTGGTTCCTTTTCTTGACCTCTAAATGGTGTCAGCCCTTACCCTCAGAAAATGTCGGACACTAGCAGAACTGCTTGTGCTATCAGCCAGCTTCACACCCTCCAGCAGCAGCAGGCACAAGCACAGTCTTGGTGTGATTCATGGGGTCTTCAAATCACAAATCCTTTTTGTGGCGTAAGAGAGACCCTGGCACACAAACACCTAGCATGGCCCAGACCCTCTCCCAGCTCCTCCAAGGACAAGTGTTTTTCTTTCCACCTTTCTACTTGTACCTCCCCACCTGTGGCCCCATCATGCATCATGTTAGAAGACCTAGGCAGCCTCCTTTTGGACTTGGTCAACCTGACCACCTGCAGCCCCAGGAGGAGGAGGATGAAGAGGGAAGAACTACAGCAACTGTTTCTTTCACCATGCTTTGGATGCTAAAAGGGAGAGGTGGGCACAAATGGTGGGGCTCTGCTCTGCGTCCCCTTGCACTCTTAACCTCATCCTTTTTGTCCCATTAATTGTCCCCATTTCTGCTGTTTTTCTTTATGCCTCCTCATCCCAAGAGCTCTATGTTTTAGTTAGGATCAGCTGACACCCAGTCTAAGGGGTAGGGTTTTCCCCAGCACTCCTTGGACATTGGCCACATGATTAAAAGCAGCAGGAGAGCAGTGATGGGAACCCAATCTGGCATTAATGAGAATGAGAGGTTGTTGCATGACTGGCTGAGCAGCAGGAGCCTGGCCAAACAGCAGCATAACAAATGGTGCCGTGTGTAGCAAAGCTCCTTGTTAGCATAACATGGATCTCAGTTACACTGAGTGTTCAGCCTCACGGATTTTCTCTTTCCTAACCAACCCTCTCACATAAGGGAATATAGAATACCAGAGTCTACTTGATCCTTTCAGCAAAAAAAAAGAGATGTCTTCATTTCCACTTTAATTGCCTTTGTGTCTTGCCCTTTTCTGGAGCTGACGGTGCCCAGATAGAGCTGGTCAGGCGAAGTAACTTGGAACTAAGCATTGTGGAAGAGGGCTACCCTGATTCTCTTTGTTGGGAGCCTTATTCCCTCACTGGCTGGCAAGGTGTCCATGGGCCCGGTATACCAGCAGGACGTGGAGAGTTTTTAGGTGCACTTTCCTGTCAAGCATCTCCCTGCATGGATACGAACTCTGCTTGGACTTCACAGAACTTGATTGCTTTGAGATCTGCCTCTGCTGCCCTTGAAACCACAAACCCCCTATTTTTTCTTCGTGCAGGTACTTTGGTGAGGCCGATTGCAGGCTGCTGGCTGCAAAACTTTCTTGGCTGGCCACTCTGTCTCACAAGGTGTTAAGAAACTCCTTCTCAAGGTAGCTCGCTGCTATATTGTACAGCAAAGCACACATGACTATGCTAACTACGAGTTGTGGTTTACTTCGACTCCTCCATGTACAAGGCAGCAGAGACTTGCTGACACAGCCTAGTAAGCAAAAATTCACTCTTCTTCACAGTCTGAACTGATAATGGCTCCAGTGAAGGCCTGGTCCTAGAGTCCCTGATATGAATATGATCAGAAGTAATTATACAGTTAACTATTACTCTACCCCTGCACAAAACAGTGGTCCTCAGTTGGAAGCTTGGAGGCAGTCCATAACCTTTGTGCAACCTTGGGAACTGATTGCAGTCTGAGGAAGCCACTGTCTACGCAGGACAGAGACATCAAAACAGGGTATTGCCCACAACATGTTCTTTGCACATTATTGTTAGCTAAGGAATGACATATAATATGTGGTCATATCTATCATCTGTTTAACTACACCAGCATAATTCATACAGTCAAAGAAGTTATGTCAGTAAAATTTCCCAAGTGGACAAGCCTCATCATGGTTTTCTCACAACCACATAATACAGTATTTTCACACTGCTCATAGCAGCTAAGGCATGAGACCTGACTTTCAGTGTAAGAAACCCTCCAAACAAAAGCAGCGTGTTAAAGGGTAGGCTGTCATCAAAGCTTTTCTGCCTCTTCTGGAATAAGGAAATGCATGAACATTTTCTGCCCTTTTGGAACATGAATTCAGAATAAACATTGCCAGAGACTTCAAAAATTGTCATTTGGAGCTAGAAATCCTGAAAGACGTGCAGTGTTTGGTCTGTATGCATTGGGAGAGTTTGTTTTGGCAACTGAATTTCTGCAGTAGAGATGAGACTCACTCAGACCCCAGCTGACTGGCACAGGAATTTGCACAGAGCATGTCTGTTTGCACAGATCGATAACCACTGCAAAACTCTCATGTGAGGCAGGGACTCCCTGTTGTGCTCTCAATAGAAGTAATACGTGATCATTTATGGTTCCAAGGATGTTTCTGTTCCATGCAAACTGAGCTGGGGGACCTATGAGGTCAACCACAGGCCAGTGAAAACCCTGCTCTGGGTCTGGAGGCAAAGCTGTTCAGCTCTGAGCACAGAGAGGCTGAGCTGTCAGTGGCATTGCTGTGCTGGTTGCTACAGACAGGTTGTGGGCCCCACATTTGTCAGCGACCAACTAAAATCTGCCGTTGGGAGGGGGCACACAACCACCAACATGAAGTACACCCAAATTTACAGCATGCAATTGCTCTGACTGTGAAAAGCATTTACCTGCTCTTAAAACCCTGTACAAGTACACACTGGGGGAAATTATAAAGATTTGCTGTGCAATGACAAATGTATCCCAGCAGCAGCTCCACTGTGGGAGCATCACACTGGCTTTGTGGGCATCATACTGGCTTTGGGGGCATCATACTGGCATTGCAGAGTCTTCTACAGGCAGGACTTCCACAGCAGCAGCAGTCCCATGCTAGCATGAATGCCATATCTAGCAGCAAAATCTCTTCTGGTAGAGGCAAGGAACACCTGGAAGAGAGAAGCCTATAGCTGGGCATTTCCCAAGCCACCTGCATGACCAAATCCACCATTTCGCTACCACACCACTGATGGGTCAGAGGCTCCTGTTTCTGAGTGCATGAAGAGGATGATACCAGTACAAGCATGTGTAGGTGATACAGGTCACAGTCCTGGCCACAGGAGATGTGCAAGGCATTCCATTATGTATGTCTGTGTGGTTGCAGAAAGGCTGCTGTGATGCTGCACTGCAGCTAGGAGAAAACCTGCGGAGGACAGGGCCACAGTGTAAGATTCTGTCAGCAATCCCCAATGAAGCTATCTGCACTTAGTCAAATACTTTAAACATGTCCCATGCTTCAACCTGGCTAAAGAAAGCTGTTGAAATGCTATATGATTGCATCTTGCTGAATACAGTGAGACAGTATTGCACCCCACTGCAATATTGACTGGGTAACACTGGGTCCTAAGTGTGGGAAGGTTAGACAATAACATGAAAGATAGAAAGTGTGTCCGTGCAATAGGTTAGACATGGAGCAATGTCCTGTCACAAACAAAGTTTGACCTCATCTACGCAGAAGGGATCAGACTAGGTTTACCATATCACAGCCTTGCTGAAACCATGAGCCAAATCCTGACATTTCATTAGCTTTAAGACTGGCGCCGACTCAGAAAATAGTTAAACGAAGTTTTAGTTCTCTGTGGATGAAAAGGATTGGTTTTACTGTAACATGATAAGCAGCACTGTACCTGGCTGCTTCAGGGCTGTGGTATTTGCAAAAGGGATGGGACTTTGGCAGGCCAAGGAGTAGGAGGCAAAAACAAGCCACGAGCTGTATGCGTGAGGCCACAACAACAGGTGGGGCTGGAGGCAAACCATCCCAATGGAAATTGTCCATGGGTGAAACAAAGACCTGCTTGCAAAAACCTCTGTCTGAACCTGCCCACGCAGAGCGGGTGTTTAAGTCTCAGTCCAAGCCTCCCTGCAAGCTCAGTGGTGTAACAGTTAAGAGTCAGAGCAGAAGAGATCACAGGGTTCATGAGAGCTGAGGGTATAGACCAGGTAACAGAGTCCAAATCCAGCAGCTCCTTTATCCTGTGACTCATGAGGACAAGGAGAGTTTTGCAGAATCATAGCTTCAGGCCTTTGGATAGTTTGCAAAAAAGGCGTCTTGGTGCTGATGCACGTGAATTGCTTTCAGCTGAGCTCTGTGAGTACAAAGCATGGGTGGCATTTGACCTATTCTAGTTTTACCCACTCTCTCTGTATCATGCCCATCACAGACAGTGGAAGAATTGTACAAAGGGTGGCCCAGCTGCTTTCCCATCACTCCCCCCCAGCCATGATGGGAGGTCTAGAAAGTATGGCTTGTGTTTTCATCCAATCTGCACGAGACTGAGAGGAGCCACAGTCACAGGCTTCAAACATGTGAAAGGGCACTGCAGAAGGGAATAACCAGGGAAAAGTCAAACTCACGTGCCTAAAACACAGTGAGAAGATCCAGGTCAATATCATGAACCATCTCAAAATAATAAGGTGAGTGAATCATTTCCTGAGTAGGCTGGAGGGCTTTTAAAGGTATGTCAGAAAAACATATCAAGCACGGGCTAGGTTTAGTTGATCCTGCCTTGGAAAGGAGGATAGGTTAGCTAATCTCAGCGTCCTTTCCTATACTGTGTTCAGTGATCTCATCAATCCTCATAGAACACAGGGAACAAATGCAACTATTAAAACATTTTGTAAGATTCCTAATGGCTTGTATTTCTTCCATTAAAAAAAAGACACACCCCAAAAAACCCCAAAAATGACAAAACAACAGACTCACCCATAGTTTATTTGGGAAGGAAACAGAGACTCAGGGAAGGAAAACATCCTCCATTTACTCCATTGCCAATGCTAAACGGAGGACCTTGAGAAGAACTGGGTCCTGCTGTTCAGGCAAAATTCCTTCAAAAGCAAAAAGATACATCCCAAGCAGAACAACCATCTCTCCTGTAAGTGCCTCCAGTTTCTTGGACTGGTGGCCTTCAACATTTCTGTTAATAGATCTTTACGAGATTTTCTCCCTTTGAAGATATAGGTGCCATATTGGTGAATTTAAACCAATCGGCAAAAGGCTTTCTCTCCTTTCATGGACCTTTCATGGAACTTTCAGAAACAGGGAGTCTGTAGACCACAGGCCAAAGGTCACTTTGCTGATGAGATTTCAAATTTCTTCTCTTTAAAACCAAGTGCAAGGAGTCAGACATCTGAATGTGATATTGCCTAGGTCTCTACCCTGAATTACACTCCCAGGGTGTAGTTTGTGTTTTAAAGCTCTTTTTCAGGATAGACTAAAAAGGACTGTGGACAGGCGGAGGGAAAAAATAATAATTTTGATTAACAACGACAGACTGGTCTATAAATCCCCTGGGGCTTGTCAACAGCCTCATCCTAACGGCCACGCCATTTCTCACGCACTCAGAGATGTAGCTGGCCGTTTGCTCAGATGTTGGATGTGGTGTCTTCCTTGGCCATTTGCAACCCTCACAAAGTACCCTAACATGCATATCCGGGGCACTGACACCCCACAGCTTCAAACTCAGGGTAAAAGCTTTATGGCAAGTTCCTTACTGCTACATTTCTCAGGGTGCTGCCAGGAGTTTTTGTTTCAGCTCATGCCCCAAAGGGCTGGATCGTGCTGTTGTGCAGCATGGAGCACTGTTAGCAGAGACTGAAATGGGTTGTGCTTGGCAAGTGCAGTGGAAAGGAAAAAGAGGGTGACCTAGGAGCACTGCTGTTCTCGCTTCATTTTTCCATTGCATTCACTGCTTTTTTTTTCTTTCTCTATCAAGCCCAAAGGGAGAAAGGGAACAGAAACGAAATATAAATGGGTTCTCTCATCATAAGTAAGACAGGAGGGGAGCACTGTTGGAGAGAGGAAAACAAGAAGGCCCAGGTCAGTCTCCACACTTGCACTCATCCCCTCTTCTTTCATCCCCCTGGTCTCACTTGCTCTCCAGCATCTCATCACTGCTGCCAGTCAGGGTGCTGAGCTGACCTTTGCAGTGGTGCCTCAACAGAATACGCGCGGCCTGGCTCTGAAAAGACATTTTTGGAAGCACCTCAGCTCTCCCTACAGCATATTGTCAGCAGATACAATGGCTCAACTATGACAGCAATTGAAGGCAACATGAATGCTATTGTTGTCTGTGCTGCTGGGAGCAGCTTCTGATGGCTCACAGGGGCCAGATGTCTTTGTGAAGCATTGACAAGCCTATTGCTGAAAGCACAAACCAGATAGGAACTGCTCATCTCCTGCAGCACCACCTCCAAAACATCTTTTTCAGAAACTGAATGTCATTGGAGTCTACCTCTCCTATAGAAATACAGGCATTGACAACTGGTCCGATGCGCCCGAATGGCCCAGACAGGCCCTGTCCTGCGACAGAACATCCATGCAGGAAGGATTGCTTTGCCGCCACCTGGGTCATGCCCTACCTTCCCAAGGGCTGTGCATGCAGTGTGGGATTCAGGAACATGATGTTTCCATCCGGAGACTCTCTTTGCCCTTCCCTACCTGCAGCTGTCCCGCACCACCTGCCTCCCTTCATCCCTGTGCAGCAGGAGAGCTATGACACACGGGTTATCCATCCTCCACGCCAACAGTCTGGCAACTCCAACTGCCCATTTCCATGACAGTGTCACGGTCTGCAGAGGACAAAATGCCAGGAAAGTGTCTGGAGAAGGTCTATTTGGAGAAGGTTCCCTTTTGAGCCAGAATGCCACCCACGGGACCCATGATGACCCATCCACTTTAGAAGTGGATCCAGGAAAAAGGCATTTAGCTTTCTGTAGTTGACTGGCAATGTTACCGTCCTAGCCATGGGCACAAGGCAGACCCCTGAACTGGGCTCCTCCTTCGCTGGCATTGCTGCAGGGGCTGAGGGAATTCGCAGCTCCCAGGAGCCTCAGAGCAATCGTGTGCTTGCTTGCCAGTGAAGTCTTGAAGCTGAAGAACCCTTTACTCAGGTCTGGAAGCAGAAAACCCAACATTTCTTCCTCCATAGCATAGCTGTGAGGAAAAAAGGTCGCCACAAATTGCCTTGAAACTGGACTGCAGCCAAAAGCACACGGATCCTAAAGCTGGGGAGGAGACTGTGTTTTTTTCCCTGCTGCTGCCTGTAACCTCAAGCAGGTCACTGCCTCCATTGCCTGCACCTCAGATCTGCTAAAAGTATCCTTTTGGGATCTTGCTTTCACTCTCCAAGAATGTGGATTCCCCTGCAAGCCCAGCACATCACACCTGCCTTTACTTTTAGCTGACAATTTTGCAGTTGTGTGGCTACAGGCAGACCATCTGTGGCTGTGCCTGTGCCCCTTTAAATGCTGCTCCTTTATTTCAAATAGCTCTTGCAATCCTCCTGTAACCTGAGCAGCCAAAATTGGTGCTGGCACTGGAAAGTGGTTACACAACATCCAGGAGGTGAAACCTTTTTGGAAAGGAGATAGAGGTGGGAGGTTCCGATCACTGATGCTAACACCCATACATCCTGTGAGGAGCCCAGGAGCTCTGAGGAGATGGATGAATCCACTATTTTCCCTCCTGGTTGTTCTGCTGAACCATCTCTGCCATGAAACATGGATAGATACGGATAACCAGATGATGGCACAGCCAGAAACTGGGACAAGCCAGACCTGTCCAAGTTTGAAAAGCCACCAGACAGGAGACCTGCACAGATACTGTCCATTCTGCACCTCCTGATGCCACCTGAGCTGGGGGAATGTGCAAATGCAGGGGAACCCTGAGGCAGAGTGAGGAAGGCACTTGGCAATGGGTAGTCTGCAAACCTCACCATGTACTATTCCAGAAAACAGACCATGCTTTGCCACGGAGCTGGTTCCTCCGCCAGCCAGAGCTCCACTGCTCCTAAGAGCATGGTTTGGCTGCGAGGGCTGGCTCTGGTACATGTGAGCAGCAGAATGTGTGTCGTTTCTTTGCACCAGCTCACCAGCATGTGCATCACTGTGCGCTCCAGCCATGCCATCTCCTTGAGGCTGGTTCCACCCCTGTTGCCAGGGGAATTGCTCCGACCTGTAACAACAGGATTTTGCCCACAGCATCATTTTTCTCCAGCCATACAAATTAATTTGCTGGTAACTAAGGAGCATGATCTAACTGGTACTCTGCACCATCTACACATGTTGGAGCTGCTGGGATTCCTATCCTCCTTTTCTTCCTGCTCAAAGTCCCAAGCTGCCAGCTCCACATAGCTACTAGGAGAGACCCAGGTTTCCACCTTGACAGCTCATCAGCTCCTGCATGAGCCATAAAAAAAAAAAATATTTGCATTTTGGCTGCAGAAAGCCACGCATGCTGCTTCTTCCTAGCCCTTGCACAGAAGCTGCCATGCTTTTCCCTGCTGGGTTGAGCACATTCCTTCCTCCCTCCCCACTTTGCTCTGCCCTGCAGCAATTTCCAAAGCATTTTTGTGGCATCTAAGACTTGGAGACAAATTCATGAGATGTGGAGATGTGGTTTTTGTCACGTGCTGTTAGCCCTGCGTCCTTGTTAGTGCGGGGGGCTGTGGGTCTGCAGGGGCCACACCGGCCTTGGGCACCAGCTGTGGTCCTCTCTGGAGGGTGGAGGTGTACTAACTGTTTCACAACTGGGTCCTTTTAAGTGAAATTAATTTGCTCTCTGTGAGCTGATAGGGAAAATATCGTGTATATGCTCTCTCTCCCAGGTTCCTGACAGTCAAAATAATAATTACGTGGCCTGGGAAACAATGATTCTTACCCATAAGCCTGGGAACTGCTGTTGCTATTCAGCTTTATGGGAATCCATACAGCTCCCATGGAAGGGGATTATTTACCTAGGCCCTGAGAAAAAGCTGAGGAGCCCACGTGCTCCTTCTGGCTATTGTATTGCCGAGTCCCACAGTGGCGCAGCCTGAGAGCGGCTTCCTCTAGCTGTCATTAATCCTTGCGTACTTGACTGCCTCAGCACGCGGCATCCTTTAGGTCACCAGCCACTGGGAAGCCAGGCCATTGTTTTTGGGATTTTTTTTCCAGACAGAGGGCTTGCAGGAGCCGAGGAACCTAGCTTTGCAGACATTGCACAGTCACAAAGTGACTGGCTCACAGCCTGACAATTGCTCCGGCCCTTCCCAGCTCTGCTGCTGGGAAGCCAACTGGATTGGGACCCGTTTGACAAGGATGTTGGAAGGACTGGCCCCAGGGTGCTGTCAGACAGTGCTGACCCCATGTGAGAGAGCTTCCCTGCATGCCTGAGGCTGCAAGGGAGTGGCTCTACTGCAGTCCCAGGGATGGGACAGCACACCTGGAACTCCCCTTTCCTCTTGATTCCTAGCTCCAAGTCTGGTCTAATAGTCTCCCAGGGGAGAAGGAGGAAGACCTAGTTTCAATTCAATGCATGAACCAAAGCAAAGGAGATGTTCTCTTCCTCTAGGATCTAAAAAGAAGGCTTTCGGAGGAGTTTTTTAGGTATGGTGCCCATGGCATGCGTGTGCACACACGCGCATGAAAGGAGTCAGAGCTTGTAAGGAAACCCAAACAGACCCTTCATTCCTTGCTGTGGGCTTGTGGAGCCCTTTGTGTTTTTAATTTCTCCAAAACATGCAGTAGCATTCAGGAGGTGGGAAAGAAAGAGGAAGATGTGGGAGATCAGTATCAGTGAGTGATTCAGACACCATCAGACCATTGCTATCTGGCACTAAACAAGTGGGCACTCAACAACACTTGAGAGCAAGCCTGCAATAATAAACCTGNCTGTAGCTCTGCATAGGGTTGTTGTGCCCCAGGTGCAGGACTCGGCATTTGGCTGTGTTAAACCTCATGCCGTTGGACTCTGCCCAAAGCAAAGGAGATGTTCTCTTCCTCTAGGATCTAAAAAGAAGGCTTTCGAAGGAGTTTTTTAGGTATGGTGCCCATGGCATGCGTGTGCACACACGCGCATGAAAGGAGTCAGAGCTTGTAAGGAAACCCAAACAGACCCTTCATTCCTTGCTGTGGGCTTGTGGAGCCCTTTGTGTTTTTAATTTCTCCAAAACATGCAGTAGCATTCAGGAGGTGGGAAAGAAAGAGGAAGATGTGGGAGATCAGTATCAGTGAGTGATTCAGACACCATCAGACCATTGCTATCTGGCACTAAACAAGTGGGCACTCAACAACACTTGAGAGCAAGCCTGCAATAATAAACCTGCACCTACAGGTCAGCTGTCTGCAAGATCTCAAGCTGCCCTATAATAACCAAGCAGTACATCTTCTCCCAGACACCATCAGACCAACCCACTGCTTCCCTGGCTAAGTCAGAGAAAGCGGGCTGGGGCTTAGGAAGGGCCCCAGCTTAACAAAGCACAGCAACAACACTCAAGTGGTTAAAATTCCCATACCATTTTAGAGCCCCAAGTGAATGATTGTTACAGTGCAAACCTTAGTGGGAGGAACAAAAAAACCTGAGTGTTTTCCAAATCGAGATTTGAAGGGAGTTTATATCTCTGATAGGAATGTCTCTTTTCAAGGTTGCCTCAGCACAAACAACACTTTGGGGACAGCTCAGAAGGAAGCAAGTTGTGATTTCTTCCGTGTGATGATGGCAGGCAACGCACCAGCAAGCATGGAAAGAGCTGACTTTTCTTTCTCTAGGTGAGACATACAGCTGGGAACATCTGCGTCTGGGTAAGTCCTCACATCACTCCCAATTCCAGTCCCCTCCCAGGGTGGCTGCAAGGCCATAGAGCAAAGCAGACAGCCCCTGTTGCCCACTCAGCATGGGTCTCCTTCCTCCTGCCCTCTTCAGGAATATTGGGTGCAGGTTTGCAAGTCACAGCAATATTATTTTGATGCTGCATTCACGCCTTTACGGGAACTCATTGCTTTGTGAGGTGCTAATGAATGAGGAGAGGGCTCAAAAGAGCCATCTTTTATACCAGCCCCGCAGTGATGTCAGAAACACACCCCAGATCTGGAGGTCTGTCTGAAGGACCCCAAGAAGTGGAGCTGTGCTGCTGTCCCATCCACTGCCATCCAAGCAAAGGACACAGGGGAAATCTGTGGGTCCCTTCCACCCCACAGAGCATGGGGCTGCATCAGAGGTGCCCAAGCTAGTGGATCTCATGGCCCTGTGTGCAGTGCTGGTTTGGGGGCTGGGGCATGACAGTGTGTGTCCTGCCTCCCTTGCTGTGCAGCAGGCTCAAGCAGCCTCAATGCCTTGCAGGAATCACAAAGCACCAGCATGGCCCAAGGGACCTGACAGAGATCTGCAGCAGAACGAAGGTCCAAGCTCCAACCCATCCAGTGTCTGGCAAATGCAGAGCCATCCTCATCCCTGCAAAGCTGTGCTACGCTTCACAGCACACAGGGAGCAGGGTGACATCAGTCTTGGGCTTTAGTCCTTCTGTCTTCTCCCTGATTTTGCCCAGTGAGCAGTGTGCAGGGATGCAGAGGGATGCCCTTCCCCTCCCATGTGCTTGGTGGATGCAGAGTGTGGTGGCAGCCAGACAGAGACGCTTTCTCCAGCACAGTGCCACTATTGTCTGGCCAGGCTCTGGGGCTGCACAAGGCGCCTCTCATCCCCACCAGGCAGGCAGGGTTGGGACCTCCACGGCCCAGCAGCACAGATGACAAGGTGAAGGGGGTGGAGGCAAGCCTCAGGAGTGGGAAACCCACCTTTGCAGCTCCCTTGTGCAGCCCCACTGTTTTCTGGACTTTTGTGAAAATACAGTGTAATAGAGGACACAAGGGTGGGGGATTAAAAAAGGGAAAATCTGAGTGAAGAGGAGGGGAAAAAGAGAGGAGACGACGCTGAGGTGCAAGGGGCTAGATAGAGCTGGCAAGGCAGGCCTGGGCCAGGAGCCAGAGAGGAAAAGCTGTGAGCCCCATGGGAAATGGGCTGTGGGAAGAGACAATGTGATGGAGGGGAAGGAGCCAGCTCCCGCTCTGGGACACTCGGGCCCTGCACAAGACTGCAATTAGAGAGAGGAGACAGAGTGTCTACCCATTCTGGGAAATCTTTCTGCCATGGACACAGGCTCATGCAGGGGCTGGTGCAGAAACATGTCACCTTCTCTGTGCCCCTCTGCCCCCTTCAACTCAGACCCTGATGGGGTCAAAAGCTCCAAGGGAAGGTGTTGGCTGTACCCACGGAGAATTACCTTATGGCTCAGTGGGCTTTGCTCTCCAACACCAGGATGAGATGTCTGGTGGTGCTTTCTGCCACCACTGTACCTGCAAGACTGCACCAGAGCCCCTTCCCCAGGTTAGTCCTCTTCTGACTGCCCAGCTCAGCTCCTTCCTCACAAAAAAGCTGCTGAAATACCAAGATCCTCAAGACAAGCAGGTTGTTCAACTGCCCACAATACAGCAAGCAATGCACCCTTCATGGGCTTTGGGGATTTTCCCAAATGAGGGATGCTACAGACATAAGGCTCCTGAGCACAGACTCTGCTTTTAGTGTCCTCCTCTGCACTGCAATTATCCAGCCCTCAATGGAAAATTCAAGTTTGTTTGGAAAGAGTCCTGGGTTTGGCATGGAAAGGCTCAAAAAAATACCGCACAAGGGTCACAAACTTTTAACATGAACTGTGTTTGGCCAGGGCTATAAAACAACAGGGAGGCGGAGAAGGAACAGGAGCACACACGTTTTTTGCTACCACAAAGCTTGGATGGGAAACTCTTTGTCTTTCACTCTCTCTGGACACAGTAGTCCAAGCAAAGAGCTAGATGCTCCAAAAAGAAAGCAAACAAGGAGCATAGCCAGAGCAGAGCAACTGATTTCCAAATTTGCTTTCTACAGTTCATTTTCAACACTCAGACAAGAGATGGATGAAGCAGAGCTCCTGTGACCTTCCACTGGAGTGACAGCAAGGGCACATGTTTGAAAAAAACCCAAACCCCAGCAACTCATGGCAGGAAAAGAAGAAAGAGGATTGCCCTAGTGGGACAACAGTGAGATTTTCAAAATATAAAATTATACACTTCAGACTTGTGGTGGTTTTTGCTTCCTGCTTAACAGCTTTAAAACAACACAACTACTTTCTTCTTTTCCTGGTCATTTTAAGTTTGGGATTTTTTCAGAGGGGAAAATAAAGACAAGGTATGAGAGGAGACCTGCTGCTTTCCTTGCCCTTCTCACCTGCATGGAAGCAGACATGTCCCTGAGTTATAAGGCAGCACAGTTGCCAGAGAGCGATGGTGGAAGTGTATTTAGACGCTGCAGTGTATTTAGAGCTGTGCAGCAATGACAGCTAATTTGTTTTTGCTTAAAGAGCAGTTACGGTTGATTTTGTTTCATTTTAAATAAAGACGTTTGGACTCGAAAGGTCATTTCCGTGGAATAACAATGCTTCTTTCAGTAAGGGGCACCAACAGGGGCTCTGGTACACCCAGTATGCCCGGTCTGGTTTGAAAGCCGAGTGGCTGCGCAGGTGAGTGAGTGTCCCCAGGCTGCCATACACAGAGCAGCAGCTGGCCATCCCAGCACCCCTGCCACCAAAAGCACAAGAGCTCAGGAAACAGTTAGGTTTCTCTGCTGGGGTGTTTGGAAACACCCAGTATCTATTTGTCAGTAAAATGAGGAGGGAGCCCATCCCATCTTCCCCCTCAACCCAACCTCAGCTACACTACTCTGTCTCCTAGGAATACCAGCAGACGATGGTGCATTCCCAGCAGGCAATGATCATGCATTTCCCTTGTCCTCATCTAGTATGGCACAAGGATCAAATGTGACCAAAAATACTGATTTTTAAATAGTCAGCAGTGTGCGAAGGTATTCCAGGTGCTGCTGACTTTAAACAGAAGGTGAATGTGCCTCACTGACTCTAGTGAAGTTGGTACCATGATCTATATCCATGCAGGTACATTGAAGCAATGTGATATAGCCAGCCTATGAAGGGAGCTCTCAGCAGAGCTGGGAGAAAAATCAGGCATTTCCATTCCTTGCTTCAGTTAGACTACATATTTCTTCTGCTATATGTTTTCTAAGTAGCTACGCACTCAGACTATCAGGAGGAAAAATGTGATGGGGCTGTGAAAAAGAAAACTTGAGGCTTAGGCTGTTCTATGTCTTTCAGGCATGTGTTGCTACAAATTTTCTCTCTATTGCAATGCAGCCCCCGCATCACTTTTTGTGAGTCAAACGGTCTTCAAGTTTCATGTCACTTTGCTTTAAAAGGAAATTATCTTTTACGCTGTATGGGGAAAGAATCTGCAGAAAGAAAAATTCTTTGGATTAAAAAAAAAAGCTCCCCTCCTTAGCAAGCACTGCTATTTGTCACCCTCTTGAAAATTTGTAAACTCTTTTCTCTGTATTTATCTAACTTCACTATTTTTGGATTTGCCATAGCTGTCTGCGCCAAGACGTGTGTATGGAGGAGAGAGAGTCTGTGCTGCTTGGCTATTTTTGGCCAGTGCATCAGTCATTAGCAGCAGTGTGGGTACCACAGGAAGGTGCAGAAGGGAGTCCTGATGCCCTCATCCCTCTGCCTCCTCTTCCTCCTCAGGGAGCCGTGCTGTGCCTGCCCACCCACAGCAGCTCAGTGGTCGCCGGCTGAGATGGCCTGTGTAGATGCTACTGGAAGTTCAGAGGACCGGATGAGAGTGGAGACAGGGGCTAGATTGGATGGCACAATTGGCTGCAGTGGCAATATCTGGGCTTCTCCTCAGCCCAGCTTTCTTGTCACTGCAGGAAGGCTCATTGTGGCAGCAGGAGGTCTGCAGAATTTTACCTCCTGTGGGCATGGCAGGACTGTAATTGTCCATAGAAGGCGGCAGTTACCAACTCTGCTTTTCCCAGAGCTGCCCTGGTGACTCCCAGCCAGCCATCTCCAGTGTGGGAAAGAGCAGCATAGGACAAATGCAGCCACCACGTGCAGAAAAGAAGGGGCTGCATCAACCCACACCCCTCCACAGGGAGGTGCAAGTATACACATGTTGTGTGTATACATGTGCTTTTACGTACCTTAATAGCCTACAGCTTACGAGACAATTATAATTTTATTATTATTGTCTTGCCAGGGGTGTTTCCAAAACAGCTCCAGCTGTGACTAACCTGGTTTGCCCTACGCTGTGGCAGGCAGTGGATGGCACGGGGAAAGAAGGTGCTGCCACCATGAGAACATCACCTCCACCCCTTCATTCACAACTCAGGACACCCCAGCAGCATGTGAATAGATTCCCCCATATCTCCTAAACAGCATCAGTGCATGTTTACTTCTGAGATCGGGGATGAACCCCAGCACCAGGCAACAATTCACTCCCATCCTCCCAGGCAGTAATGCCACAACAGTGAGTGGCTGCTGTGGTTCTCCTGTGCCTTCAACAGAAAGATCTGTCCTGTCCCAATCAGAGTCCTGATCAAAAGCACTGTACATATGCTAATCACACACAATGCTCTTCCTGATTTCTTGGAAGCTTGTGGGAGCGATTTTTTTTCAGCTGTGGAGTTTTGATTAGGGTTTGTCTTCCAGTAGCCAGGAGGTCAAAGTGTCTGCATAGATCGTAACCTGGACATCTGCATCCTATTACATAGCAGGGTGATTATTTTTCAACATTCTCTACATCTTCTAGCACTGACAGTCGTGATTAAAGCCTGGAGTGGATTCCTGAGTAACGTTTCAACTTCCTTTACTTTTGCATCCTGACCGTAAACAGGAGAAGAGGGTTTTCCTTGGGCACTGGGTCAGGAAGCCCATGTNGAGGAGATCAAGGCCCCAGGAGGAAAAGGATGAGTAGGGTCAAGTGTATAGCAAGAGGCTGAAGCTGCCAAGCAAGTACTCCAGGCAGGAGATAGCCTCAAAATTTCCCTATCGAGTAAGGATTTTCCTTTCTCTCCTCATCATACAAGGAGGCATTAATGACCCCATATTTCTGGGCTGTTGATTGTGGGACCATGCAGGTCAGAATTTAATATTCAAAAACCTTCTTTCACCATAATTTTTGCTGCAAGGTTTTGTAAAGCAGCCAAAGGCAGGAAACTATAAATAAGTGCAAGTGTTCCGGGTGGGTCCCGGCACTGAAAGCAACTGCTGTCTCTGGTCTGTATCTGGCCAGCAAGGAAGGAGGAGGCTGGACATGTCTAGCCACTCATCCCTTCCCTTGGGAAAAGGGGCTGTGGCACACGCCTGTGCACACAGCCTGCACAGCAGCTCCTGACCGCTCTTCCTCACCATGTGTCTCTGCAGAGTCCCATCCCTCTCCCTCCCTATCTGCCTGCTATTTCTCTGCCTCGATCTATCTGTCTCTCTCTTCCTGGGCATTTGCAGATGTCCTGTCCCTGTGCAACTGTCTTCACATGCACCACATTTGCAGGTCTCTGTTAGCCCCAGTGCGTGTGTTGCTCTTAAATGCTTGGATTACATGCGCGTCTATGTGCGTCTGTATTTTTCAGCTTGGTTACACTTGTGTGCCTCTGCCTGTGTCTGCCTTCCAGCACCTGCCTGCATCTCTGCTTGCGTCTGTACATCTCCCTCTGTAGGCTCTTTTTAATGTGGTAAACACGACGGACACATGCATCCAAGCCGTGTGCGCATAAATCAGCTGAAATTGTGGCAGCCAAGAGCAGAGACGGAGGGACGAGGAGAGGGAGGGCCCAAGCAAAGGGGAGTGAAAAAGCTATTGGAAAAGGCCTTGAGGACAGACTACATCGGTGACAGCCTGCCTTCCTGCTGCCTATGTGCTGCTCTCATGGAAAAGATCTTGAGATAAACCTACTTGTTAAGATAATGACTGGGTTCCCTGTGTGCTGTGGAGCTGCAAGCCACTGAGCTGGAGAAGAGCAGCAGCTCTCCTCATTCGCCATCACAAGGTTGAGGGTGTCCCAGGGTGGCATGTCAGAGGCTGTCCCTGCTGCTTTCTCTGAGGGTAATGGAGGTAAAGGTTAAGGGGCACAGATGCACACAAGAGCTCTATTAAAAAGGGGAGGGCTCCAGGAGTTTGGAAGAAGCAGGTGCAGGGCAACAATACTCCAGTTTCAGAAAAATGTGGGATGATCAATTAAGGCTGTAAATAAGAGTAGTATTACTTTCCCTCTCTCTCGCTGAGAAAGACTGGCTGAGACTGTATGACCTAGCTTGTAAATTCCTCTGCGGAGCCTTGGTTAAAACTTTATCCGCCTTGTGATAATGCCAATGTCACGACATGTGCCAGCTGAATTGCCAGTCCACGTCACGGGGCTTCCTCACCTTTCCTGCCTGTGTGTTGGGACAAGGTGGGAGGATAAGGAGGAAGGATGCTGCAGTAAAGGCACAGAGTGTCTGAGGATGAAAAAGTGCTAGCAAAAGGCAGAGGAGAGAGTCTGCAGGCAGGTTGGAGAGCAGAGAGTACCCTGATGAGTTGAGTCAGAGGATACTGAGAGGTCAGGTGAGAAACCTGGGGAATAGGAAAGCCTAGGAATGTTTCTGGACATGTAGCTGGGAGCAAGGATGGAGCAGGCTGGCTCTCATCTCCCTTGTGGCCCAAGCCACACAAATGGTCAGAGCCACCCTGGGGTGCTGGCAATGCCAACCACATTCACATGTGCAAGGAGGCAAGGCAGTGGCTGGGCTGGGGTGAGATGCAGGCACGGGGAGAGAGGAAGAGGCATAGAAGCAGGCAGAACCCTCAAAACAAGATAAAAATGAGTCAGCTGTACCAGCTAATGACCAGGGGGGTGCCTGGAAGATGTCAACGCTTCTGTCTCACTTTCTGGAAAATACCCATGCTCGTGCAAGTTCCCCAATGGAAAACTACTGCAGTAGGAGTCACAAACGTGGCCGCACACCAGGCAGATGGGGGTAGTGCTGAGGTTGGCTGCTGCTCAGAATTGGCACTGCCAGACCCAGTGTGTCCTGGGCAAGTCTCCCCCTGCATGGCTTTCCAGGCATTGCTTGGCTGGTGCAGCTGGGGCAAGTTACCCAGGAGCAGCCAGCCCCTCTGCTCTGGTATTTCTAGATGTACATCTGCCTCCCCAGCTGCTGCATCCCACCTTCCCCACAGGGATGCCCACCTGCAGCCAGCCTGTGAGGTTCACCAGGCCTCGCTTTTTTTTGGTGTGTCTGGTCCCTCCGCGCACCCCCACAGCACTCCTGATGCTCATAGGGATTCAGCAAAAGCAGTGAAACCACAGAGACCTTTGCAGCAGTGCCTTGCTACCCTCCCACCAGCTCGAGGAGCCCTGTCCCAGGCTCTTGCTCACACTGGACATATCAGCTGGTGGGCAGCTTCAGTTTTCAGCTTATTTCTGGCCTTTCTTCTCATATGACTAGCAGTTAATTTAAGAGACATGAAAAAAATATCAGTGAAGCCAAGGCTAAAGGTCAAGAGAGGGATGCCTGCAGCTGTGCGTGCTCTCAGGTGCACTAGCAAGAAGAACATCTCCACTGTCCGCAGCGGAAGGCAAAAGAAAAACTCACTACTTTTCTTTCCCTCAAGCAATCATTTAACTCCCTGTGCTTTCCGTTGTTTGTTGCTAGCTAATTAAATTTCCTCAGATGACTGTGTTTCAGGACAGAAGGCTGGTGTGGGGGATGTGGAGGTCACCGAGCCTTTAGCCAACCATGGGGAAGGAGTGCATGCGTACCCTCATGCTCCCCATGTCCAGACTCCAGTCCTGGCTGTTTCATACAGCTGGATGGAGACATAAACAAGGGCACACTGCAATCTCCATTGAAGGTTAGGAGATAAGCAGCCCTCCCTTAATGAGAACAATGATATACCTGGCAAGACAATACCTCTCATGGAGAACAACAGGTTCTTTCAGGCTGGGAGCAGTCATGGGACAGAGAGGACCACCACCAGCCATAGGAAGCATAGAACTGATGGGGCAGCCCCACATCAGCTGCTGTTGGGAAGCCCCAGGATGCCCCATATTGGATTCCACCAGCAATTGCAGCGCAAAAGCGGCTCTACTGGACTACAGCTTTGCTAAGACTTGCTTTTTCAGGGAGGTTGATGTGGGAACGGCAGCTCTCCAGTGCTGAGAGAAAAGCTGCATTTCTTTCTCCAGTATCTGCTGAGGCAAGCCCATCCCGGAGGGAAAAGGGCAGCGTTACCACTGCCTGCCACCTGGGAGGCAAAGTCCTTACTGAAAGGAGCCAAATCTTTACTGTGTATATCTAGAGGCACTGAATTATTAAGGAGAAGAGGTCTCTTAAGGCTGGGAGTGGAGCAGAGAGCTTTACAGATGGCTGGTATTAAGTGTAATGGCCCTCTGATGGAAAATCACCTGATTGCTGCAGAATGATTTCTCATCTGTGGAGCAATACAAAGCAGCCAGAATGAGTGTGATACCTATCACCATCACCCCAGGGAATTACCCCCAGGGTTTTGGGTAGTCTAGTGCTGCTTTTGGGAGCATTAGAGTGAACTTGTAAAGGGGAGATATACCCGCTCTGAGACCATATCTACAAATTAGCCTTTGTTTTGCTGGATGAGCCCAAGATCCCTTTTCCCTGTCTCATCAGAGCAGGGAAACAGGCCTTGCTAGCCTACAAAAGAAAAAGCCCTCTGGGGAAGGCCAACAAGTGACACCCAGTGTGGAGTCATGGGGAGACATGGGAGGGATGGGTCTTACACGCTGCGTATGTCCAAGCAGATATCGCACACAGAGCCTGAGGCTTAGCATCTCTGACTGGCTGGGACAGATGTGTACAGCGTTTGTTCTGTTAAACTTGGTCTGTTTGTTAAGCAATGAGGAAACCCTCAGATACCCTGGAACCAGACTTCTTCCCTCTCTCCCACTTCCACGTGATTAAGGTCATGTAAGAGCTGGCCGTCGTTTCCAAGCCTCTGGAATTTGCCAAAATTAGGCTGGATTTGTGTAAACTAACTTCCTGAGACCTCAGGCACTTTCTGCTTCGAACATCAGGCCAAACACAACATAGCAGTGCTTGCTTTCCCAAATTTTGGCATGACTCCTTTAGTCCCGCATGGAGACGCAAGTTGCAAAACTCATTGATTTTGAAATCTTGAAGGTCAAATATTTTGGTTTTTTCAAGTCTGCTCAAGCAGAACATCACCATGACACCGAGTACGGGAAAATTTTGGAAGTCAGTGCTGCAAAGGCACATCATCTTGTTGCTAACACTGGCACCAGGTGATCCTTTGCTATTAAATGGCACCCTGATGTCAAAGGTGTCTCATCTAACATCGAGCAGTTGCATGAGTTATTGCTACTTATTATGGGGATCATTTTTAGGGACTTGAAGAGTAGGAAAGAGCAGTACAGCTGATTGCCGTGCTGCACTGGGACAAGAAAGCCTTTGTTCCAGGACCTCATAATCAAATATAAGAACAACAAGAAAGATCTAATAAGCATGGTGGAGAGGAAGTCAAGGACTGGAGGAAAGCATGATATGTACCAGAGCTGCAGAGACTGAAGCTTTCTATTCCTAATTAATGGACTTACATGTCTTATTTTCTGCTTTAACCACCATATTAGCGTTTTAAATATAGAAGGCTCCTTTCTGGCTATTTACACAGGCAGCCCAGCACCACCATCCATCTCAACTATGTTGCCACAGGTTGTATTTTCAGAACCACTTGATGGGTGGATTAATGGCTGCCTTTTTATCAACAACTCATTGGCTTTTTTTTTGAGGAGGGGAGAGGGGAAGTGGTAATAAAAAAATGTATCTGAGGATTACAAGTGTCATGAAGATGATGACCAAAAAAGCTAATTTTTTTTTAAGGAACCTGTAAGGTTTTTGTTTGCTGCTTAGTTTGAGAAAAGTGAGGCTTGTAGGCTCATTTTTCACATTTTTCACACTTTCCTCTCTCCCACACCCCAGGCCTGGAAAGATACTTTATTATTTCAGTGAAAACGTGGTGGTTTTCATAAGAACATAGCTCCAAGCTCAGGAGCTTTACTGGAGTAACTACTGTGAGCACTTGTCAGTGCTGCCCAGTGCATTCACCTGCACAGAAATCTTGAGCTTTCAATCACATTTAAGATGAAGAGCAAGGTCTCTCATCTTCTCTTTAGGGCTTTAAGAAAAAAAATTTAATATGAAAACCACAGAAGTGATTTACAAAGAATTGTGATTGTTGATACAGGTTTGATGTAAAAAACAGTACAAACTGAAATGGTTTGTTTGGGTTGTTCTTTTTTTTTTTAAAAAAAAGGTCACTATCAAGAAGGAAACTACCCAGATTTTGAAGTTTCCCCTGTAGGTAACACAAGCAAAACCTCAGTGGGATGCAGAGGGTAGTCTGGATGCAGACTGAGGGAAAACCAGCAAATGGTATGCGTAGTGCTAAAGCTGAGGATAAGAGGGGGGAAAGAGGCATTACTTGCTCTCTCTATCACCCTGCATAGCTGCAGCAAAGCAGTGCTTCAATCAGAAATCTCCCATCCAAGCTGATGTTTCTCATAGTGGAAATCCATCCTCCCTGAAGGACAGGGAGGGATTATTTTAACCTCTCGTTCAGAGCCAAGTCTCCAGCCGTGCTGCAACAGGCAGCACACTGATCTGATGCTGTTACTGCTGCAGCACAGTTCCAGCCCTTGCTCCTGGTCCCACCCAGTCCGTGACCATACCGATTTGACTACAGCCAGTGTTCCTGCTGTGGACAGATCTGAGATGGCCCCTCGCATTTTGCATATACGCGCTCCAACCAGAATGACTCAGCCTCACTGTGGCTTGTCAACGCCTGTTATTCTTCAGAAAACCAGGGTGTCACGGGTCATTTAGTCACACCAGTGTGAGGACAAACACTTTGGGCTCCCTTGCAGCTGGCTCATCTGTGTAGACCGTACTCACCCCACTGGCCACAGTGGGGCTATGCTCATCCTCTGCAGTCCCCATACCTGTGGCTGGAAGCACCAGGCTGTGACATGGGGATGTGGCTGTCTCGTGGGACAGGAGATGTGTGTGTTGGGGGCTCACCAGGACACTCGCAAGAGGTCTCCATCTCCCTGTCACAGCAAGGGAACATGATTTTTATTGTGAGGCCTTTGAGTGGAGAGCACCTATAGGGGTTGGGTCCATCTGACATTGTATTTTCAACACCCCAGACAGAGCTGGCTGCTGTGGGCTACTAAGGTGTGTTGGAGGAGAAATATCTGTAGCTGGGGTCAGCCCTAACCAGCTGCATCCAGGAGCTGCTGCAGATTTGGGGGCTGATGGAGAGGGATTCCTGACAGGGCCCACTGCAGGGGAGCTGCAGCCCAGGGACTGTCCCCAGGGCTGAGCCAAGCTGTGTTGAGTGCCAGCAAGGAGTCACACCAACAGCCTGCCGCTCTTTGCACTCCAGCTGCCCATGCCAGGCAGCACTGCCTTTGAAAGTCACTCACTCAGGGCTGGGCTGGCTTGCTTACACAGGGTATGCCCTTGTGCAGCAATTAATTTAGATATAACTAATATTTGCATGTTAATTACTATGCCTAAGTAACACCATGTGTGGCGTAAAGGGTGAGTACTTTTCCCTTACTCTGAAATAACTCCATTTATGGGCAAGGTCTTTGAAACAGATGAGGCTCAGATCAGACACCAAGGTACTGCCTATGTTTTTCACACAACACCATCCTCACTTGTTGGATTGCTACCTGGGATCAGGGGGGCCCAGGGGCACCCCAAATCTGAGCAGGAGAGCAGATGCACTGTGATAAGTTACACAGGTTCCCCCCCACACGAGCTACCCTCATGCATGGACTTTCCTTTGGGCTGGCACAGCACCAGCTGCCTTCCTGAGCTGGTATCTGGGCGAGTGGGAAGGAATTTGGACCCGGTGGATCTGATTACCAGAGCATAGCACTGCTCTTAAGGAGGCACATGCTTCTAACGCTGCGCTGGCAAGCTGGAAGTGTGGCATTAGGACTAGTGATTCCATCCAAATTGCCTGGTTGCACCCGGACCCCGCGTTGGCTGAGGATGCCTCTTTCCTAGCAAAAGGGGCTGCGGTGCTCAGCAACTTGGAGCCTGTAGCTCAGTCTGGGGAAGGGGAGTGAGAGGAAGCAACGAATGGCACCCCAGCTCATCTGTGGGTTTAAAAGATCTTCCGGAGAGAAGGAACAGGAAGGAGCTGTGTAAAAGGCTGCTGAGAAATATTTAAATATTTCAGTTTCCAGCACAACTTGAGTCATTTGGCATGGAAAGTTTCCATTGCCCAATAAATCTAGCACAGTTGTTTAAAAGGAGGAGAGGGAAAAAAAAAGACAAAGGACATCTTTTGGTGTTGGCTTGATGAACATAGCAGTGCAGTGGAGGCATTGACATGCACCACCCACCAGCAGGTACATGATGTTCTTGGCCCAGGCTGGGGCTGAGGAGGAGCAAGGGGCAGTGGGTACGATTGCTGCCCAGGAAACGCCTGCTTGCTCATGCCGGCATGGCTAATGCAGAGGAAAATGTATGCTTGGATCAGAGCAGGTGAGGAAAAAAAAAATATATGCACCTTTGGATGACATAACAATGCATGTGACTTTTTTCAAGAGATTTTGTGGAGTTGCCCAAGTGTGAAGCAATGTTCTGCCTTGTCTAACTGTGAGGCAGGTGCAGACATGCTCAGCTGTGACTTCTGCCCAGGGAAGGGAGGTTTTACTTTAGCCTGTTACCTACTGCCTTGGCGGGGATGGCTCTGGTCCTGGATTACCTTGAATCCAGGAAGCCTCTTCTTAAAGCACAG
This sequence comes from Piaya cayana, assembly GCA_013389865.1. Taxonomy (NCBI): domain Eukaryota; kingdom Metazoa; phylum Chordata; class Aves; order Cuculiformes; family Coccyzidae; genus Piaya; species Piaya cayana. The sequence continues at coordinate 32,779 of WAAB01022608.1, forward strand.
ATAGTGAGATGGAAGATCAGCTCTACGTGCCCCAGATCCTTCTGCCACTCCCTACAAGCAGAGATTGTTCCTAACATGATTTCCAGAGGCCAACTGTACCCAGGGCTGCATCCAAAGAAGCGTGGCCAGAAGGTTGAGGGAGGGGATTCTGCCCCTCTATTCTACTCTTGTGAGACCCAATCTGGAGTATTGTGTCCAGTTCTGGAATCCTCAACATAAGAAGGTTATAGAACTGTTGGAACAGCTCCAGAGGAGGCTACAAAGATGATCAGAGGACTGGAGCACCTCTGCTGTGAGGACAGGCTGAGAGAGTTGGGGTTGTTCAGCCAGGAGAAGAGAAGGTTCCAAGGAAACCTTATAGTGACCTTCCAGTACTGAAAGGGGCTACAGGAAAGCTGTGGAGGGATTTTTTACTAGGGTCTGGAGCGATAGGACAAGGCACAATGGCTTTAAATTGGAGGAGGGAAGGTTTAGATTAGACATTAGGAAGAAATTCTTCACTATGAGGGTGGTGAGGCACTGGCCCTGGTTGACCAGAGCAATGGTAGCTGCCCCATCCCTGGAGGTGGTCAAGGCCAGGTTGGATGGGGCTTGGAGCCCTTGATCCTGAGGAAAGTATCCCTGCTCATGGCAGGAGGTGGAAGTGCATGGGATTTAAGTTCCCATCCAGACCAAACCATTCCATGACTTTATGGTTTATTTCCCAGGGGAAAAGGCCCTAGGGGTGCTGGTCGAAAGTTGCTGAACATAAGCCAGCAGGGGCCCAGGTGGCTGAAAAGATCAACAGCATCCTGGCTTGGATCAGCCATGGGGTGGCCAGCAGGAGCAGGGAAGGCATCATCCCCCTGCACTAGATGCTGGGGAGGCCACACCTCCAATCCGGGTTCAGCTTTGGAACCCTCAGTGCAAGAAAGACGTTGAGGGGATGCAGCATGTCTGGAGAATGGAACGGAGCTGGGGAAGGGTCAGGAGACCAGGGTTTCTGGGAGCAGCTGAGGGACCTGGGAGCAGCTGTTTAGCCTGGAGAAGAGGAGGCTGAGGGGAGACCTCATCACTCTCCGCAGCTCCTGGAAAGCTGTTTGTGCTGAGTTGCATGCTGCTTTCTACACTTAAGTAACCAGTGAGAGGACAAGAAGAAAGGGCCTCAATTTGCACCAGGGGAGGTTTAGATTGAAAATTCAAAGCGTTTCCTTCACTGCAAGTTTTATCAGGCCCTGGCAGAGGCTGCCCAGGGAAGTAGTGGAGTCTCCATCCCTGAAGGTGTTTAAAAGCCCTGTGGATGTGTTGTTGTGGACATGGTTTAGTGCTGAGCTTGGCAGTGTTCATGCTTAGGCTTGGACTAGAAGATCATAAATATCTTCATCGACTTTAACACTTGTGTGATTAGCCGAGGCACGGGGTGGTGCTTCGCTGGGGCCGTGCATGAAAAAAAACCAAATATGCTTGTTC
>WAAB01022609.1:0-14558 GCA_013389865.1 Piaya cayana
GGGGGGATGAGGGGATGAGGGGGAGATGGGATGAGGAGTGGGGGGGGATGAGGGAGTGGGAGGGGGTTGTGAGGGGAGCATTAGGGGTATGGGGGCTGTAAGGTGATGGGGGAGTTTGAGAGGATTGAGGGGCTTGTGGGGTGAGTGGATAGGGGTGAGGAGATGAGGGGATGGAGGTGTGAGGGGGTGAAGAGATAGGGGGGATGGAGGGGGAGACATTAGAGGAGCTGAGGGGATTGAGGGTTGGGGGACCAATGTGGGAGAATGGAGGGTGAGGGAAAGGGGTGGATGGGGAGCCTGAACCTCACCAATATGAGGTATGTTCTGATATAGCGTCTGCCTCTCCCTCACCCTTGTGTGCGGCTTATCAGTTTGCAACTCTTTGGGTTGTTCAGTTTGATTTCTGGGGACCGTTTGGGTTGTTCGGTTTGGTTCCCAGTGACTGTTTGAGTTGTTTGGTTTCTGGTGTAAAGAACAATTTCCCAGGCAGGCCTGAAGTGGAGGAGCCCAGTTGTGCAACACGTTCTCACCCACCCTTGCTTGCTCTGTCCAGAGCTGCCACCTTAGTAAAACTTGAGAAACAAATCAAGGCGAGGGAATTTCTAGCTTGTTGACTTCATTGGCCCCTCAGCACAAGAAGGATGTTGAGGCTGTGGAGCGAGTCCAGAGAAGAGCAACGAAGCTGGGGAAGGGGCTGGAGAACAAGAAGAGCGGCTGAGAGAACTGGGGGTGTTTATCCTGGAGAAGAGGAGGCTGAGGGGAGANAACTTCCTCCTGTAGCCTTAAAAATGCCAAGAAGCCAAGCACTGAAAACTGAGGTGATGCGGCCAAGTCTTGTCTGAGCATGAGTTGACAATAACTCTACTTGAGGTGTTTCAAGCCAGGCGGGCAGTTGAGTGTTTGCCTTGCCTTCCATGCAGCAGGTTGCAAAATCCATCCAGGAAGGCGGAGGCTGATGGGAGCAGCCAGGAGCCACTGTGGGTAAACAGGCAAACGTCTGCTTGCTCTTTTCCCCCTGTTGCTGGCTGTGATGGTCCCAGGTGCTGGCGCCGATGTCCCCTGTGTCTGCGTCATTGCGGGATTTGATCGTGGCACTGATGGAGCCCTGGGGCTGGCAGCTCCCTGGCAGGGCTGCCTGTGTGTGGGAGGGGAGAGCGGGTACGGTCCAGAGGGTCTGTCCTTTGTTTTGCAATTTCCAGGCTGGGGAAAGCAACCCCTCCCCTCCTGTGGCCATCCCTGAGGACTCCTCTGCTCTCTGGTGCCCTGGATTAATGAGGAACTTAATTATTTGGGCGGTAGGAGACACAACAGGCTTCATCCATGCCAGGGAGCGCTTAGGGACTCTTTAATCACCGGATTATTAAACATATGCTCGTTCTTTTGACATCCTTGCCTGCCTGCTGGTTGTTTACGGGCAGCTCAGGCACGGAATTCAAGAAGATTGTTCCCTTTCAGAACCCCATTTGGGACCATTTGGGCAGCTGGTGTTTCCAGAGGCGCCAGGCACCGGAGCAGGAAAGGAGAGGGTTATTTCCAGGAGGAGGAATGTTCAGCTGTGGGTCTGCCTGCAGAGCCCTCATCCCCATCACCCAGGTTGTGCCAGTGGTGTAATTTCTGCAAAAAAAAATAGGAGTTTATTGCTTATTTGGGTCTAGGTTTGGGTCTAGGTTTGGGCTGAGGAGAGGCTTTTCCTGAGTTATCAGGTTGGTGCTGAGGCAGGGAGCTTGGCTTTGTGTGATGGAGAGGGGACTGTGCCGAGCAACGCTGCCTCAGAGCTGATGATTTGGTGCAGAGAGGTGGCAAAAAGCAGCATTTATTAGGTGCCCTGTTAAAAGGTTTTCACTGGCACTAGCTGGCAAGAGAGAACTGTCTGTGGGGCAGGAGAGCCGCTGCGCTTCAAGCAGCTCCTAACCCTGAAAGCAGCTGCAGCTCAGTGATCCTGTCTGGTGGCAGCATGAGGGAAAGCGGAGCTGTGCTTCACGGAGAAACCTGTGCAGGCAGCCAGGACAGAAGAGTCACAGAAGTGTGGGTTGCTGGGATGGAGCCAAGTGAAAGATGGGGTGGCCCAGACATGTTGGAGAGGGTGTAGTGCAGCACGAGAGAGAGAGATCTACCCAATCCACTTGGGAGCAGAGAGGAAAATGGTGTTCCTGCTCGTTGAGCGATTCGGGCTGGCTCAAAGAGGGCCTGGAGGGATCGGCAGGGCTGGAACCGCACCAGAAAGCTGTGATGACCCCACCCTTCCCAAGGGAGATGGTTTCCAAGGCAGGTTTTATCACAGACTGAGCCTCAAATTAAAATCAGTTGATACAAAGCAGATGAGCACTGTCCTCTTGGAGCGAGGCAGCAACAGAGATCGCAGCAGCCTTTGTTTCTCTTGGGCTAACGTGGCAATGAAGTTCCAGGCGGACAACATCTCCAGAACTTGTTGAAGGCCCTTACGCTGTCTTGCTCCTCAGGACCTCCTCAGTAGCTCTTGGAGCCGTTCCCTGGACAGTTTAGCCCTGCAGCAGCACCAAAGGCAGCAATTTACACCTGGTTCTTCTCTCTGCTCTCCCTGCCTGTGCCTCCGTGCTGTGTTAGAGGCAACCAGAGTTGCTCTTTCAAGTGGAAACTCAACACCTTTGTTCCCTGTTCCTGCTCGCTTTAACACCCGTGTTATGATTTGAATCCCCGTGACCTTTCCTGTCTCTGACCTTTAACATCCACAGCTTCAGATCGGCAGGTTTGTCTGGACCCAAATGTCTCGGCTGTTGCTTGAAGCATTGCCAGCACGTGTCCTAAATCCGCTTGGTGTCTGCCTGTTGCTTTGCCCTTCTCCCTTTAATTTACTACTTCCTCATCTGTGGTATTTAGCCGAGAAGCAATCTGACTCGTGGATCTCCTCCCGTATCCAAACGCAGCACAGCTTCCAAGAGTGATGAGACCCAACGGTCTGTCAGTAACGCTACCACCTCCTGATGGCATCTCCACCACCACAAACCCAAGCTCTTCCTGGCCACCTCCCAAAAGGGATTTGCTCACAAATCAGACCAAACAAAGAGTTGGAAAGCACCGTTTTGGAGAGTGCTGTGGGTGGCTCGCTTGGTCCTGATCAGTGTGAAGCCCCTGTTCGAGCAGCGTCATCATGCAGCTGAGCTCTCCTCGAGACCAGCCTGGCCTGGAGCTCAAATCCCATTTGAACAGGGTTTGCTTTTTGCATCTGCCCTAATGGGAAGCGCTGCTGTCTGGGCACGAGGGGAGGAACTTGCGGGAGGAGTCATGATTGCCTGGAGTCTGTCCAGGGTTCTGCTCCCAAAGCCCCAGGCGAGGATGCAATGTGGGTTCTCACTCCCCGATTGTCAGGATATACAAAGTTGGATCGCGCCTTTCCAAATGGAGCAAGATGTGTGTCAGGGAGAGCCTTTCTCCCCTCGTTGGGAGCTGCAGGAAAAGAGTTGCGGCCTTAGAAGGATATTGAGGAGTCTCTCTGTTTCCTGAATTGATGATTCTCTTCTACCTCTCTCCAGCCTAGCATGTTGCAGATCCATCCTGTAATTTATTGCTCCCTCTGTTTCTCCTTTCTGCCACCAGCCTCCAGTTTCTGGCGTGCCCTTCCTCAAGAAGGGGCCTTTGGCAGGCAGGGAGGATCTTGTTGTGCCAGCAAACATCCACCGGGAAGCCTTCCAGCCTGCCGTTAGCTCCACTGAAGCTGACTCTCAGCAGAGCTTCCCAAACGCAAGCGGCCTGCGTGCTGACCCGGGATGAACCGCTAAACCGCAGCCAGCCCCGTCCGTTCCTTCGCCTTTGGCAGGGAACAGAAACAAGCTGTTTTCTGTCCCATTTCCAAATGGCTCCACTCGCTCTCCATGGGGAAGGCTGGACGCGATCCAGCTCGTTCCACAGAGCTGAGCTTGCCAGGTTTGCCCTTTGTCAGCCCCAGGGGTGGGGGCAGCGGGGCAGGGACGGAGGACAAGGGGCACCTGGAGTGGAGGGGCAGCCACGCTGCCCTGGGTGAGGAGCATTGGAGAGAGGGATGAGGAGTGTTGTTATCCAGGAAGGAGCTGAGGAAAATCTCCTTGGCTTCAGCCAGCGTAATAAAATTTCCTGAACTTAAGCCCACTTGCATCCAGGGCTTTCAGAAGGAGCTCTGAGAGAGGCTGGTTTCACCCCCCTGGGGCTGTGATAGGGGCTGGTTTCACCCCACCAGGGCTGTGAAGCTGCTTCCTGGCTTAGCCGGAGCTTTAAGGCTGCCCCACTCTTGCGTGAGCTTAGGAGCCTTGCAGCTTGCGGGGAGCAGAGGCTGCAGGGGACAGGGATGCGGGCGCTGGTTCAACACAAGGCAGAGGCCGGCCCTGCTTCGCCAACAGGCTTCTCTGTTAGCAATTTGCAAATCTTGATGGTAAACTGAGGGGGAAAACAACATCTGCGTGGAGGGTTGTGCCTCCCCTTTTTCGCTTGTCCAAGTGATGAAGTGCAGAGCTCACTCCCCCAGCAGCTTCACTGTGGCTGATGGATCACAGATGTTTGTGGAGGTGACAGTGGAGCCCTCAGTACGAGAGATCCTTGCACTGAATCTCTCCTTGCTGACAGAAGGGTCTTCTCTTGCTCTCTCTGAGCACTCTCTGGCCCCCATGGGGCAGATGGACACACAGGAGACCTTGTATGAGGTGGCATCACTCATGCTGTCAAAGACCCTCAGCTGCCTCGGGCACCCCCCAAACCTCTCGCATTAGGAATAGATCAGAAACGTGATGCAGGGAGCAGCAGAGGGGGAGGTAAGAGAGACCCTGGGGTGTGGTGGCGGTGAGAGCTGCCCTGACCAAGGAACAGGAGCTGCTGGTGGCCACATCTCACCTCTTAGTCCAAGCAAACTACTCACAGCATTCCACCACCCCTGTGCTTCGGGAGGGGGTTGTGTCATTGAATGTTGTCACTTTGGGAACCTGCCTGGCCTCAGACTGACTGCTGGGCTTCGGAAACACCCAGGAACGAGGCTGGCCTCAAAAGCAGTCCTGGCTTCTCTGTGCTTCTGGCGGCTCTAGGGAGCTGCAGGTGACTGCAGCTTTTCTTGGGGCTCCCAAATCTCTGTTGAAAAGCTTCCCAGCCTCTTCTCATGGCTTCTCTGTTCTTCAGAAGCCCTCACAGCCCTCCTGTAGCCACCCTGCCCTGCAAACACTTTACCCACTGCCCTTGTCTTAAAGGTGCGGGTGGCTCTCAGTGCTGCCTCTCCTCCCAGCCCCTCCACGGAGGATTTCTTGATAAACCCAGAGAAACTGGGTTCTTCCCTTGTGATTTTTGGCGAAAGAGAAGGTGCTGCTGGCCGACGTTGGCTCTTGGCAGTGCCAGCGCGGTCCTGCTTGTCATGAGGAGTTACGCAAACGTGGATGATCAAAAGGGAGAAACATCTGGGGGCTGTTAGGAGGAAGAAACAAGCTCCTGCTTTATAGCAGGGGCAAGTTAGCGAGCCCAGGCTCTGGGTGTGCTGCTTCAAAGGACGGCTGAGCAAAGGTGGAGACAGTATTTGATGGGCTTGGGGGTGGGGAGGCTCTACAGAGGGGTCTGGACAGGCTGGATCCATGGGCTGAGACCAACCAACAGGGTGAGGTTCAACCAGGCCGAGTCTTGTAGTGGGACATAACAAGCCCCTGCAGCTCCAGGCTTGGGGAAGAGCGGCTGGAAAGCTGCTCAGTGGAAAAGGACCTGGGAGTGTTGGTTGACAGCAGCTGAACACGAGCCAGCGGTGGCCCAGGTGGCCAAGGCCAGCAGCATCCTGGCTTGGATGAGCCATGGGGTGGCCAGCAGGAGCAGGAAAGGGATTGTGCCTCTGAACTCATCATTGGTGAGGCTGCACCTTGAATCCTGGGTTCAGCTCTGGGCCTCTCGCTGCAGAAAGGACATTGAAGGGCTGGAGGGCATCCGGAGAAGGGAACGGAGCTGGGGAAGGGACTGGAGAGTAAGGATTATGAGAGGAGACTGAGGGACCTGGGGCTGATAGTCTGGAGCCTCAAGTTGTGCCAGGGCGTATTTAGATTGGATATTGGTGGAGTCCCCATCCCTGAAGGTGTTTAAAAGATGGGTGGCTGAGGTACTCAGGGATGGTTCAGTAGTGAACATGTATGGTTGCACTCCCTGATCTCAAAGGTCTTTTCCAACCAAACGATTCCACGATTCTAGTTGGTTGTGTAACAGTCTCAGCCCACGCTCTGTGCGTGTGTTTCCATTTCCACGTGTGACACTAATCCTGTGCCCTGCTGCTGCTGCTTGGCTTCCCAGCCCCAGCCCACTTCTCAGTGCAGCACCTGGTATATTTTTGGGGGCTCCTGCTCGCAGAGACGTCTGCGGCCTTGGGCTCTTGGTTTTGCCTTCCCCGGTTCTTTAGGGAGGAGGCGAATGGCTTTGGGCTCCAGCTGCTGTCAAATGAACCTCCCTGTAGGAGCTGCAGAGGACAGACAGGCCACTCCGGGGGTCTTGTGCTCCTGCATTCAGGCTTTGCACTGAAATTAATGTCTAGATGCAGATAAGCTCATCAGCTCATAGTGTTGCCTTGCCAGGCTCCTTTGGGATAATGAGGCAGCTTCATTAACTCTTCCACAGTGCGGCTGTGCACCCTGGCCCCGTTCTTGGGGCATCGGGAGAAGGAGCTGTGGGGGATGGATGTCCTGGCACGTTCAGAAGCCTGCGGCAGGGGAGAAATGTTGCTCTGCTGGCTTGGTGGCTCTCCCAGCCTTGCGTCTTGGCAGCCAGGAGCTTGAGGATCAAAGGATCCTGGGAGGCTGTTGGCTCGGAGCGCCGGTGAAGCAGGCTGGAGCACGCAGGGGCAGCCAGTGGGTCAGGGGGGGCTGTGACTGCTGGTTGGGGGCCTCGTGGGGTGTAGACCTGTGGCAGCGGGGAGCTGGCAGTGTGGGGTTGCCCTGGAGAACTGCACAGAGGGGCTGGGAATGCTGCCCTGGGTCAGACCCCTTGCAGGAGCACTTAGGGGCTGTGTCGTGGCTCGTAAATGCCCTTAGCGGGTCCCTGGAGGGGGAAGGACGGTGGCAGGAGCTGGGGTGCTGGCAGCACTGAGCTCTCGCCTCCATCCCCTGCACCCAGGCGCTCGGCCTCCTTCCTGCCTGCCAGCCTCGTGACTGGTGCCGTTAGGAAGGGGGGTGTTCAGCTCCCCTCCCGAGCGTTTTATCTGCCAGTGCTGCCGCTTTCCGGAGAGGAACCCACAGCACAACCTGCACTGCAGCCCCTGAAGGCCCTGAGGCTTCGCACACAACAGCCCTTGTGAGGGGATCCTGTGACTCTGCAGGTCCAGTGTCTCCTGCTGTGTGCTAGCCGCGTGCCCAGGCTGGCTTGGATCAGAAGTGGTGTGGCCAGCAGGAGCAGGGAGGGGATTGTGTCCCTGTATTTAGTGCTGGGCTTCCCTTGGGGTCAGCAGCTTCTGCTCATCCCGGTCCTGCTTTCCCATTACTCTTCCTGCGGCTCCTGATGTCGTCCTCCCCACTGTGTCCCTTGCCCACAGCTCAGAGCAGGGTACGGCCTTCAAAATCTTTCCCAAGGAAGAAGCAAGAGGGCAGAAAACATCTGCTGGTCCCCAGCAAAGGTCAGGTCCCCTCACAGGGCTGTATTTAATGCACACTCTTCCTCTCTTGTCCCCACTAGCGCCCCGGGATGCCACCCGGCAGCCGGATGCCCATGGCTGGGCTTCAGGTGGGACCACCGGGAGCGCCCCCATACGGAGCAGCCTCCCCGATGAGACCCGGCCTGCCGCAAGCCATGATGGATCCCTTCCGGAAGCGCCTGCTGACCCCCCAGGCGCAGCCACCGCTGGCCGCCCCGAGGAGAGGGTAAGGGACAGACACCCCGAGCAGGCTGGAGCAGCGGGGTTGGACCCGCTGAGCCCCAGGTCCACTTCAAACCTGCAGCTCCCTGCCCGCCGTGGGCTTGGCTGCTGGCAACACCAGGAGTGGGAACCCTGCCAGGGCTCGGTGCTAGGGATCTCTGCCATGGTGGGGGCAGAGATCAGTGGGCTCACAGCCTCCCTGCGCTCTGACCTCCACCCCAGGAACTGAAAAGCTTCATTCTGTGTGTTTGTATGTGCCAGAGGCCTCAAGATCTTTGCCCTCCTTGCGGGGGTTCGTGCTGGCTCTGGCAGGCACAGCCAGAGTGGAAATGGGGGCTGGGGTTGGCAGAGCTGTTTCCCAGAGCCGTGTTCTCGGCAGGGCTGTTCGCTGGGGCGGGTCTCAGTGAGCCACAGGGGTCTGCCAGCAGCTTCTCGCTTGTTTACACCACCAAGCCCTTTGCTCCAATTCTGTTTTCCACAAGGGTTTTTTGATTACTGGAGCTTGTTTCTTAGGGCAGAGTCCCTTGGTCCTAATGGATACCGTGCAGCAGGCCTGGCAGCCGACGGCTGGGTTGGCTCCGCAGGGAGTCGCAGCCTCTGCAGAGCGGCTCTGTGTCCCTGTGGTGCCACAGAGCAGGCTGGGGATTAAGGACAAGGCGCAGCTCGCAAGGACGTCAGCAGCCAGACGAGGCTGTGGCTCCGTTCTCCGCTCACGTGGGATCAGCCGCGCTCGGCTGGATGAGCATCCTCGCTCCTCTCCGGCTGCGGATCAGGGGATCAGGACCTGCCAGCTGCTGACGGGGAGGGCAAACCCTGCAGGGCAGGAGGCATTTAATGCAGCAAGAAATGCTCAGTGAAGCACTTTGACCCTGGCCAGAAGAGCCACAGGGCTCCTGGTGTACCAGGGGAACTTGGCATTGCCTCTGCTGCTACCCAAGCACAGGGCATGCAGCACTTTCCCATCAGGCAGCCCCCACGGGGTCCTGCACGAGCTTGCAGTGTAATATTTGGGGGTTTTTTACCTGTTCCTGTGCTTTTTTTAGGGTGAAAAGGAGGAAGATGGCTGACAAGGTCCTGCCACAAAGGGTGAGTGCTGCCTCGGTGTGTGGGGAAGGAGCTGGAGGGCTCTGCTGCATCCCTGCTCCTTCCCAGGGCAGCCAGGGTGATGTCCCCATGGGGAGGAGGATCTCTCTGAGCTGCTTCCTTCCCATCGAGGAGTTCTGCTCGGTCCCAAACTGCCCTGGAAGGTTTCTGGGTGGCAGGAGAGGCTTGGGGTGTGCACAGGTTGGACAAGCAGGTCTTTGAGCAAGAAGGGGCAGTGGTGGCTTGGGATGGAGGCTCCAGAAGCTTCTCCCGAGGGTCCCTCTTGACAGTCTGTTACCTGTGACACCGAGCAGGTTGCTGGGCAGTGAGAGCTCAAAAATAAGGTCTGCAGCACAGCCCTGGAATCCAGGAAGGGCTCTGGGGGGCTGTCGGCTTTGCTTAAAATGAGACCCTGAAGGTGTTTAAGGCCAGGTGGGATGGGGCTTGGGGCCACCTGATCCGTGGCAGGGGGCTGGAACTGGATGGGCCTTTAACCAACCCAAACCACTCTGTGATCCACGTGACAGATCCGGGAACTGGTCCCAGAATCCCAGGCCTATATGGACCTCCTGGCCTTTGAGCGCAAGCTGGACCAAACCATCGCTCGCAAGAGGATGGAGATTCAAGAGGCCATCAAGAAGCCATTGACGGTGCGTGGTAGCCCCGGCCAGACACGAGGGCGAGCAGCAAGGCCAGGTCGGCTCTGCCAACCACCCCTCTCACTCCCAGCATCCCTCTCTCCGTTCTCCTATTTCACAGCAAAAGCGGAAGCTGAGGATTTACATCTCCAACACTTTCACCCCAGCCAAAGAAGAAGGGGAGGGTGGTGAGCGCGTGGCCTCCTGGGAGCTGCGTGTGGAGGGGAAACTGCTGGAGGACGTAAGGAGAAGGGCAGGGATGAACTGGTGCTCTGTGCAGAGTTTGGGGGGTGGGTGCAGCCCTCTGGGTGCTGGGGGTGCCCTGGGGGCTTGGGCCACCTCGGCCAAGTCTCTCCCGCTCTGTTTCGCAGCCGAGCAAGCAGAAGAGGAAGTTCTCCTCCTTCTTCAAGAGCCTCGTCATCGAGCTGGACAAAGAGCTGTATGGACCAGACAACCACCTGGTGGAGGTGAGGCAGGCGCTCATCTCAATCTCCCCTCTGTCAGCTTCAAACCATTCCCCCTCATCCTTTCCCTGCCCTCCCTGATCAAGAGCCCCTCCCCAGCTTTCCTGAAGCCCCTTTCAGTGCTGGAAGCTGCTCTCAGGAGCCTTTTGACCCTTTGACATCAAGTGCTGAGGGCTGGAACTGCTCTGGCCCGTCTGAGCTCCCCTCTGACTCTGGGCTGGAGCACATTGAGCTGGATCTGTTGGACTGTACGGCTGCTCGGCCAAAACCCAGGGGGGTCAGACACCCGGGAGCTGCTGGCCTGGGATCCAGGCTGGCTCCCTCTGCTCCTGGCTGTAGACACACAGCCCCATAGAGGAGGGTTTGACCTGACCCTGGACTCGACCCCTGTTCCTTTGCTGTCTCGCAGTGGCACCGGCTGCCCACAACCCAGGAGACCGACGGCTTCCAAGTGAAGCGTCCCGGGGATGTCAATGTGAAATGCACCCTGCTGCTCATGCTGGATCACCAGGTAGGGGCCACAGGGAGCGGGAGCTGGCCGGGTTCCATTGCCCTTCATCCAGCACGGCTTGTCCGTGCAGGGAGGTCTGGTGGGCGCCAGTGGATCTGGGCTGGGGCAGAGGCTTCACCTGAGGCCTCTGCGAGGCTGTGGGGGCAGAAAGAGGAGCCCAGGGAGCCCCAGGCCCAGCCAACTGTCCTGCCAAGTACCACCCCCCCTTCCTCCTGCGTGTCCCTGCAGCCGCCGCAGTACAAACTGGACCTTCGCCTGGCTCGCCTGCTCGGGGTGCACACGCAGACCCGCGCCAGCATCATGCAGGCGCTGTGGCTCTACATCAAACACAACAAGCTGCAGGACAGTCACGAGAAGGAGTACATCAACTGCAACCGCTACTTCCGCCAGGTCAGCCCTCGCCCCACCAAACCAGCTCGGTTTGCTGGCCGGAGAGTGCCCTCCTGTCCCCAGTAAGGCTGGAAAAATCGTCTTTTCTGGCTCAAAATGGCCTTCCCAGGTTTGCATCCACTGGCTTGTCATGCAGAGACCAGGGCTGAGCGACTCCCCTCCTGCGCAGCCCTTTCAGGTGGAAGGAGGCAACGCCACCGACAGTGAATGATCTGTTTTCCCCCCCTCAGATCTTTAACTGTGTCCGCATGCGCTTCTCCGAGATCCCCATGAAGCTGGCGGGGCTGCTGCAGCACCCGGATCCCATCATCATCAACCACACCATCAGGTGAGGCTGGAGGGGCGCTGGGAGGGCAGCAGCGTGGGGTCTGTGAGGCCTCCTGGCTAATGCAGCAGGGAGCAAAGACATGGGAGAGGGGATGAATCACCCAAGGAGGTTTGGGGGCTGCTCAGGGGGCCCTGGTGCTGCTGTCAGGGGGTCCGTCCGCCCCCAGGGCAAGGTGGAGGCTGAGGGAGCCTCCCCAACACCCCCTTTCCTCCCAGCGTGGACCCCAATGACCAGAAGAAGACAGCTTGTTACGACATCGATGTGGAGGTGGACGATCCCCTGAAAGCTCAGATGAGCAACTTCCTGGCTTCCACCACCAACCAGCAGGAGATCGCTTCCCTGGATGCCAAGGTGGGGACCCGGGGGGGCTGGCGCTCCCAGGCTGAGCCACCCCAGCTGGAGGAGCTCGGTGACCCCTTCTGGATGGGGACACAGCCCCCTCAGCCCTGGTCGCCTCCCCAGATTCACGAGACCATCGAGTCCATCAACCAGCTGAAGACACAGCGTGATTTCATGTTGAGCTTCAGCAACAACCCGCAGGATTTCATCCAGGAGTGGATCAAATCCCAGAGGAGGGACCTCAAGGTTTGAAACCTGTGGCTGAGGAGGCCGAGGGGCTGGCGGGGAGAGGGCTGGGGCCGCCTTTCACCCCGCGTTGTTCTCCCCACCACCTCACAGATCATAACAGACGTGATCGGGAACCCCGAGGAGGAGCGGCGAGCTGAGTTCTACCAGCAGCCCTGGGCGCAGGAGGCTGTGGGCAGACACATCTTCGCTAAGGTGGGCTCGGGGCCACGCCAGAGCAGCCGCTGCAGCGCGGGGGGATGGTTGGGGGGGTCCCAGGGCAGCCCCTCTCCCTCCCTGACTGCCTTTGGCTCCTCCAGGTCCAGCAGCGTCGGCAGGAACTGGAACAAGTGCTCGGCATCCGCCTCACCTAAGGGGCTGTCGGCGGGGGCTCGGGGAGCCGCTGCTCCTCTCGCAGCCGCCTGAGCCCGGTGGTACTTTCTTACTGGAATCAAACACAGCACTTGCACAACCCCCCGTGCCTGGAGGGAGTCGGAGCCACTCGCACCCCTGGGCTCCCCACAGGGCCGAGCGCAGCAGAGGGTCCCCCGCTTCCCCTCAGTCCTGCTGTTCTTGCATTAATGCTCCTGCTTTTTTTTGCTCTTTGCCTCCTGGTCCCTGTTAGCACCGAGCGAGCTCCTCCTCTCCAGCCAAAACCCCTCCTGGAGCGGAGAAACCCTCAGCCCAGGGCCCCTCTTCAACCAAAGTTCAGTCATTCCAAACACCAGCCGCCCCCCTCCGCTGGTGCTGACGTTTTGCACTATTTTTTGTGAACAGGTTTTATAAGAAAAGAAGCGGTTTTTGTACAGTGGGTTTGTATTTCACTGATATATTAGAGTTCGCCTCGATCTATGCAGTGGTTCGTGCTGATCTCAGTGGGCCCCAGCTCTTATTTTTTTTCCCCCTGTATGTAACTGAGTTTTCTAGCACTCACTTTTTGACAATCAGTTGATGACTGTTTTACATAATGAGCAGCTCCTGGGAGCGAGATGGTGTCTGGGGGAGGGGGGGATCTCTGCCCCAGGAGCCTGCGGGCAGCAGGGGCACTGGGAGAACTGGAGCCGTGAGCCAGGGGACGCTGCCACCACCAGCCAAGTGCCTTAACCCCGCTGCTCCCAGGGGAGGGGGCGTTTACATATTCCAGGGTGTGCTCAGGGCTGCCTGCTCTGCCTCTTGTGTAACCATTTTTTTGTCTATTTTGGGTATTTTCTAATAAAACCAGTTAGCAGCAGCTCCGTCTGTGTGTGCTGGGGTCCCACAGCCCCCCCCCCTTCTCCTCTAATCAGGCTCCAGGCATGGCCGTAGCAGAACTTTATTAGTGAGGGAGCAGCCCCGGCCTCCCCGTTACTTCCACAGCTTCTTGATGGACATGTTCTTCTCGCTGTCCTTCTGCATCACCTGCACGGGGAGGAGCAGAGGGGCAGTTCCCAGCGTGCAGCTCCCCAGTTCAGGTCCTAATTACCTCAAAACCTCCCTCAGTCTCAGCTCTGCCCCAGGAAAGGTCTCCCCCCCCATCCCCAGGTCCCACACATCTGGATTTTAGGAAGATCTTGATCCCATCTCTCAGTTTCCTAAACTGTCCAGCACCTAACTGGATAAAAAAACAATACCCTGAGTGAAGAGGGGGGCTTAAGGGTCACAGTAACTGAGATCACTGGTTCCAGGGGCATCCATCCTAGGGCCAAGGGTCTAATGTCTTCATAAATAACCTGGATGCAGGACTTGGGGCTACAAAGACGATCAGAGGGCTGGAGCAGCTGGACTCAATGATCCTTGTGTGTCCCTCCCTCCCAACCCAGGACATTCTGCGATTCTCAGAATCCTGCCCCAGTTGGAGCTTTGCAGCTCCCAGGACACAGAGTTGTTGGAGCAGGAACCCTCTTACCTTGGCAACAGCCATTTCGAAATCCTCCTGTGTGACATGCACCCGCCTCTCCCTCAGCGCGTACATCCCGGCCTCCGTGCACACCCCCTGCGAGGGACAGAAGAGCTGTCAGTGCTGCTCCCCGTGCCAGCCCCGCTCCCCCCACGCTGCCCGTTCTCACCTTCACCTCCGCCCCAGAGGCCCCGGGCATGAGCTCTGCGATTTTCCTTAAGTTGATGCCCCGCGTCAGGTTCATTTTCCGGGAGTGGATCTTGAGGATGTCCAGGCGAGCCTGAAGGAAGAGCAGCACGGAAATTAGAGTTGGAGCTGCGGGAATCGCTCCCAGAGAGCGCTGGGGACAATGAGGCCCCCCAACCTACCTCCTCGTTGGGAGGAGGGAACTCGATCTTCCTGTCGATGCGGCCAGGGCGCAGCAGGGCCGAGTCCAGGATGTCGATGCGGTTGGTGGCCATGATGACCTGTGCGGGGAGAGCAATGGTCACCGAGGGCAGCACAGAACGAGCTGTCCCGTCCCCAGGCCAGCTGGAACCCTCCTACCTTGATGTTCTTGGTGGCCTCGAAGCCATCGAGCTGGTTGAGGAGCTCCAGCATCGTGCGCTGCACCTCGCTGTCCCCGCCAGAGCCGCCCTCCAGGCGCGAGGAGCCGATGGAGTCGATCTCATCCATGAAGATGATGGAGGGAGCGTGTTCCCGGGCCATCACAAACAGCTCCCGCACCATGCGGGCACCTGCGGGGATGCAGAGAGGGCTGAGCCCCGGCCCCACGCACAGCTCGGAGCAGCCACAGCGCCTGTCCCGGGCCCACCCAGCGCCACAGGGGCCCTCGCTGGGGCCGCAGCGTGAGCAGACGCCTCCCCCTGCCCCGTTTCACCTTCGCCGATGAACTTC